>JBANCY010000272.1:0-45831 GCA_037040045.1 Phorticella flavipennis | reverse complement strand
TCGCTTCAGCCACCTCCTCCCACTCCACCAGCCAAGCATACGAGGAGCGCGAGGTGCGCTCTCCACAGTTGGCCCCGCTGCAGGCTTCGGGTGGTCCCCACAAGCGGCGGTCTCTCCAGCAGCTGCGCAGGCAGCGTGGGGTGCGGCGCAAGCGCCAAATTGCCACGAAGATCTCCTCCAGCGTGCGCCAATCGGCACAAAAGCTGCTGGCAGCTGCCTCCCTCTCCCGCAACCGCAGCGCACAGCGCCACATCAGCCCCGACAGCGGACACAACTCGACCAGCGACTGCGAGCTGGAGGCGGAGGAGGACCTGGACCAGGAGCAGGAGCTTGTCACATTTGTGGATGCGGTGACCAAGCGGCGTCTGAGCTTTTCCTTTCACGAAACTTAGTGAAAATTGAAAATGAAATGAATTTCCCTTTGGCTGTCCAAATAATTTTAAGCAAAAATTTTTTTTCGTGTTTTTTTTATATTATATAATATTATATTATTATTATAAATATTTATTGAGATTAGCAAAAATCGTTGCTAAAAGCATCTGCGGAATCGCCTTCTTGAAATTTTTTACATTCCATTAATTTTTTTATTCAATCTAAATAAATAAATTGTCTTTGATAAAAATCTTAAGTGTGCTTTTTTCTCAAAGAAAGATGGGTCGGTCCAAACCCCAATTTCTATATAGTAGGTAGGGTTAAGAAAATGAAATGCTTGAATTTTCTCCCTCGTTTGAAGCTTTCTTGCGCTTTAAACTCTTGGGAGAAAACAATTTCCAAATTTTCTTAAGATTTTAAGTTTTTACTTTCAAATTTAGAAACTTTTTGGTTCTTTTAATAAATGTCTTGCCTGAACGTACTTAATTCCATAAATAGAAAAACTTGGGGACCTCGGCGGACTAGTGGATAGCGCGATGTCCCGTCAAACAAGAGGTTGTGGGTTCGAGCCCCACTCGGGGAGCACGACCTTCCTAGTAAAACTGAGTTGTGGCTTTGGATTTGAAGTCTTCAATGAAGGAAGTAGAAACAGGAGCAAATACTGCTGTGGGCTGCGAAACTTATTCCAAGCCAGCTTTAGGAAGGAGTACTATGAATATGTATTAACTTACGAACTTCAGTTAAGTTAAATTGTCTTTCCTGACTTCTCTACGACCTGCCTTGATATTAAGAGCTTTCGATATCCAAGTTCTCACTGAAGGATTTGGCTAGAAGTGAATACTTAATGTAACTTAAGGAGCTTTTGAACCGATGAAATGCTGTTCCGAGATTTTATGGGCTTATATACCCATTCTTGAGGTCCCTCGCAGCATACCAAAAGTTCCATATGCTCAAAATAATTTATGCACTGTAAAGAAATTTGTTTGTGGTTAAGGACAAGCCGGGCGAGCGGGGTGTAAAGTGTCCAGTCAGTGCGCTGGGAACTACCCCGAATCCTGTTGCCATATTGCCATATTGCGCCAAGGATATGTGGCATATCCTGTTTTGGACACTTTCATGCCATTTACCGGACACGGACACCTGTGTCGGCTCAAAGCCAATCTGTCTGTCAGTCGGTCCGCCTATCCGCCTGTCCGTCAGGTTGCGGGCGCAGGACCTGTCCGGCGTGTCCTTGCTATCTGCAGAACAAAACGTTGCGGCATTTGCATAAATTTGAATATTTTCGCCTGTGAACTGCGGCTAAAAAACAATTGTTTTTGGGATCGCGGTTCGGTTCGGTTCGGTTGGGTTGGGTTGGGTTGGGTTCGGTAGGGTCTTGGATCGGTTCTCGGTTTGTTCCAGTTCCTGTTGCAGTTGCAGTTGCAGTTGCAGTTGCAGCGAGCCGTAACAAAGTTATGCCAAAAGTCAGAGCGGCATATGGAAAATACTTGCGCAACAACAGCTGGTCCCGGACCAGGCCCCGGGCAAGGCCCTGCTCAAAGGATCAGAGCTGTAAGGACAATGCGTGGGTCGTTAGCTTCTGCTGCCGCTTAAACGTCTATTAAATGCCTTCAAGTGAATGCCTTACCACCTCCCCCCGCTCTCCCGCGCCCCCTCAGCATGTTTGGCATGCCCCTGCACTCCACATTGTCGCATTGTCCTGGCAAGTCCTTTGTCCATTGTCGGCTCTGCTCAATTGAGTTCTCGGCCAGCAGCTGCCAATGGCAGACTCCTGCGCTGGCTCCTGTTCCGATCCTCTTCCGATCCTGTTGCTGATTTTCTGCTCTGATTTCGAGCTGTGAATATGTCGCATAAGAGCCAAAGAGCCAAAGGACTCCCAAGTGCCTGTGACAAAGGACACTGCCAGCGATTGGGAGAGAGGGACAGGGAGAGAGGGAGACGACTGCGTCGGAGGAACACCTTTCGACGGCGATTGCGCCAAAATTGGGCAACCGGCTAATGAGCCCGAAGCGTGCGCAGCACAGTGGTCACAGCTGGCCAAATTCCTGATAAAGTTTTAAGAAACTTGAGAATATTTTATATTTAACAAATATTGTAAACGTGAAGTGATCATTTTCGAACTTAAATGGGAAAATCCTGAGGGGGAAACCTTGGGGATCCGTAATAACAGGAAGGAATATATACATATATACACTATACTATACATATAAAGTCGGATCTAATCAAACTGAAATCAAATTGCGCTCTTGAATCTAAAACAAAAATATAGACAAATATATAACTATTAGCTGGGATTCTATTGTACATAACAGGCGACGCATCAGGCAATTTTTAAACTGACTCTAGTAATGGGAGTTATTGGAAAGTATTGATAAAATTTGGGAATTCGAAAAATACGATTCTTTGGCACATCAAATTGCGAAGAAAATAAACGAAAGAACTGTAAAATTTATGAACTCTTATTAAATTTTCGGGAGCATAAAAGAAAACCTTGGATGCCACTTTTTGTATAGGGTCTGTGCGCACCCACTTATCAGGTTTCATAATTGCAGAATAATTTCTATGCTGCAGATTATATGTTTACAGCCCTATATACCAATTTTGAAGCAGATAGCAAGAGTTATGACCATTTTTCTAAAAATAGTTTTGTATCATCAAATGGTCAGAAATTGATCTGTAATCTTGTACTAGGAATTTATTGATAGTTAAAGAAAGCCTTGGTGGACCAGAGGATAGCGCGATGTCCCACCAAACAAGAGGTGCGAGTTCCAGTCCCGCTCACGTCGATAGACACGACCCTCCGAGTTCCTAGAAAAACTAGGTTGTGGCGTAGGATTTGAAATCCACCTGTGTACAAAAAGATCTTCAGTGAAGGAAGTAGAAATACTGACAAATAATGCTTCAGGCTGTGACCCAATAGATTTTGTTATGGTCTTATAATAATTTGGGGGTCTCGGTAGGCCAGTGCATAGTGCACTGGCTTGCCAAACAAAGAGACGTAGGTTCGATTCCTGCTCAGGTCATTTGACTTGACCCTCCTAGTTTGGATCTAGGTTTATGGCGTAGGACTTGAAATCCACCCATTTTTAAAAAAATAAAATATTCATTGAAAAAAGCAAAAGCCTCGGTAAAGAGGAAGATGCTTCAGGCTATAACCCGATAGGGTTGTTATAGCCAAATAATAATAATAATTATAATAATTTGTAGTAGATTTGGGAGCATTGGACTGGTATTAAGTGAACTTGAACCCATTCAAACGAGCTCGTGGGTTCGATTCTTCTATAATTAAAAATAGAGAAAAATAATTGTTAAGGCAAATATTAAACACAACTGCAATATGTTAGGCATAAATTTAGTCTTTTGCCCCACTGTGCAATGTCTCAAGTCCGCCTGCAAAAAGTAAGAAAAGAAGAAGAAAACAAAGCGAGAAACCTTCAAGTCGGGGCACGAGGCTCGAGGTTCGAGGCCCGAGCCCAGGGGACAGCTGTCGTCGCACGTGCGTGGGTGAATGTGTGTGTGTGATGTGTGTGTTTGGAGTGTGTGTTTGGAGTGTGTGCGGTGTGAGGGTGGCACGTGGATGCAATTTTGTAGAGCATTCGCCGGGGCATGGCAATTTCTGAAGTGGCCACGGGATTCGAAGCGTTCAAGTGGTCGCCAGTTGCCCGTTGGCAGTTGCCTTGGAGGGAGCCCAAATGGGTTAAGTGCCGGAAATGCGGCCCATCGGGAGGCAGGGAAATGGGAAATCGGGAGATTGGGAAAAGCAGGCAGGAGTTGTGCTATAATAGCTAACAAATTGCAATAATTATTTTCGCAAGGCGCCAGGACTATGAGCAGCAGGACTTGGCCTGGAGGCAGCTGCGCAAATGTTGCTGGGAGATTCCAGAACTGGGAACTGAGAACTGGGAACGGAGATCCGAGCTCCGAGATCCCCGTGCGGAGACAGAGATAAGTTGAGGTCCTGCCAAAGGCAACTCAATCAATGTCAGGCAGCAATTGCAACTGTCAATATATGGAGCACAGGCAGAGCGGGACGGACTACTGCTTGAGCGTGTGCGTGTGCGAGAGGGACGGACAGCGTTGGAGTGAACCGGGAAAGGACGTGGACGGGGCCCGGCGGAGCGAGGGGAGACATGAAAGCGCACTAATCCCGTGCGACGTGCGCGATAAGTTCTTAAGGAGGAGGGGAACGGGAACTCAGTTCGCCAAGCTATTTGTATTTGTCAAAGGATCTGATTTCCAGGACTGCGTGTGAAGGAGACGGAGAGAGGGTGTGCGACAGAGAGGGCAGGCAGCTTGCCGCGCATTGCGAGGGGCGTTGCGAGGACGAGGAGGACGAGACGATTAATCAATGTGACGTGTGCGTATTTCTCCTGCTCGTCTTCCCGCTCGTCTTTCCGCTCGTCCCGGCTCGTCCTTTATTTGATTTGATTTTCTTGGGCTCTCCTTGTGTTCCTCTGTTTGATCTGCTTTATTTTCTCTTCGTTTTTGGGACATCTTGCCCTACGGGTTTTCGGTTTTTGCGCGCCAAACTGAGAATATGTCCTGGTGATTGAGTCCTTGGGCTGACATTGAAGATTGCTCTCATTTTTTGTCATAAAGCGTTCACTTTGGCAGAAAGATCAAATCTCCTGACAAATGCTAAATGATCTTTTGAATGATTTCGCATATCCCTGGGGTTTAGTAAAGGCTCCTGTCAAGGATTCAGCTAAGAATGTGACTAACGTCGATCCAATGTCCTTGTTTCTTTGCCAAAAGTGCTTCCTTGGGACATAGAAAGTGCTCCAATGTTCCTCAACGTTCTCAACGAATGTCTATTCAACTTAATCTCAATTCTGCATCCTTTGACAATCCGCCACTTGGAAAAGGTGATCGAAAGATCAAATCTCCTGACAAATGCTAAATGATCTTTTGCATGCTTTTGCATATTCCTGGAGCTTAGTAGAGCCTCCTGTCCAGAATCAAGCTAAGAATACTGACTGGCGTTGTTTCTTGGCCTTAAGTGCACTCCAGGGGCACACAAAGTGCTCCAATGTTCCTCAAAGCTCTCAAGGAATGTTTCCTATCTAACATAACCCCACTTTCGCATCCTTTAACCATCCCCCACTTGACAAAAGTGCTTTAAAGGCTATCCCCCACTGCATTTGGCAAAAAACAATTCAATCGATATGCATTTGCCTGTCGGCACAAGCCGCCGCCCAAGGACTAAAGTCCCGAAAGGACCAAAGGGTTGTCCTTTTTTGCCTTTTGTTTGCATTTTGTTTGCCCGACAAACTTTTTCCCGTTTACAATACGAAATGCAAACTAGGAATTATATTATAATAGATACATTTATTGAGATCGCAATCTCTGTAATGGGATAAGCAAAGAAAGGATTCGGGTAATTAAAAATCTCTACGCTCCGGTCAGCCCGCCCCGAGGCTGGGTCAAAGGTGGCGTTGCCAGGATGCTGTGGCAATCCTTTACTCTTCGTCGCTCGGCCTGCCGTCGGGATTACGGTTTTTCGCTTCGCTCTAATTGCTTTTCATTAAGTGGACCTGCATTTACCTATTACCCATTACCCATTGCCCATTACCGGTTCTCGGTTCTCACTTCCCGTACCCGTTTCGGGTTTCCGATTTGTTTATTTTGCGGCTTTTGATTGACTTGATAAGACCGAACCAAAGTTTTGCTTGGGTTAATGAACTTTCTCTCGAGTCTCTGTTTATAAGTCTTTTCGTGAAGATCCTTAGAGTGTAGCTACTTTTGAATGACTTGTGATCTTTTGTAATCCTTGTGAAAATAAGGCACAATTTTGGTATGTTTTCTAAAAAATTTGTACTGAAATTCGGGTCAATCTTGAGTTTTGATAAGGAAATTTTAGATCTTTAAGGGTTAAGTGCCAAATTGTAGCTTTTAAAGGGCTTATATGTCAAATGTAGGGAGTGCGGTAAGATGAGTCTGAAATTTGTATAGAATCTTGGAGAACTTTTCTCTATGAAGGTAGATATTATCTCTAGGGGATTGTCTTATGCAAGAAACCAATCAATTCTATTCCAAATCCTCTTTTCACTTTGCGCAAAATCTTGTAGTGCATCGAAGGAAACATTATAGACAGAATGGTCAGGATGGTATAGGAAATCGATGAGGCCATGTGTGTCCATCGATTTTAACCAGACCCCTAATATATTGAAATATTTTCTATGATTTTCAATGTATTGAATTACAATTTAGAGCATACTCAAGGTTCTTTATTATCTATGACACAAGCAAATATCAAAAGGATCGAGCCATTATATTAGCTGTGGTGTTAATGAACAACGATTTTTCCCATATTTCTCATATTTTGCAAGTTATTGCGTTAAAATTTCACACACATTTAAGATTCTCTGTTACCTATCGTTCCATTAAATTTCAAAAAGATCGATCCACTATATCATACGATTTTGCCCACATATCATACATTGTGTTTATTATGAAGCTGTTTGATCTTGTCTTATAGATCTTGGTAAGCTACCTATATGTCACAAGGATATACTCAGCTTTTCTGATTTTCACACTTTTCACATTGTACAATTGTCAAGTTTAAGTCCTTATTTCTTCGAGATCATCCTTTGATATAATAAAAACTTTACCATACTCATCCCAAATTTCGCTATCTCAGCTCCTTACTCACTTTCTGTCTCGCTCTTTCGCTCTCTCTCTCTTTCTCTCTTTCTATAAAGGTAAAAATTTATAGCCTACCCGCAAGTTGCATCTTTTCTTTAACCCAACCACAAATAGCCCCACCGTCAGGAAAAAAAACGTGTAAAAAACTGAAATTATCTCAAATTCGATCCAAAATATTTACACACAAAACTGTCACCAAAATATCCAAAATCCCAAAAATACAACATAAACTGAAATAAGAGAGATAATTTTAATCGCATAATTTCTTAAACTGCTCGTAAAAAGAGTCTTCTGAGTGGTTCATTTGACAATAATTCTCATCGGAGGACACTTTCCACAATTTACGATCGCAGCGCGAGTTTTACGAGCCGCCCATAAATCGGGCCGCAATTCGTGCATTTTACGACTTTGAAAATTTCGTGGATATTTTCGGAAAACCTTTTGAGGGGCGTGTGGCAAAAATACAGTTCCAAAAGGAGTCGGGGACCCGAGGACACCTCGAACAGTTGTTGCACCTTGATGATGCGGGTCTTCAGTGGTTTTACAAATGGTTTTATCATCGTGTACAGGGAAAACATGTGCGAATTACATGATCGCAAATGAAAATGACTGGAAATTAGCCTATGCAGAGAGTGGTTAATTAAGCAACTTCTAACACTGGATTGGGTTAGGGAGGAGGGCTGGTGAGGAATGACGGAGGTTGGTGAGGGTTGTCTCCGAGTGTTGCTGATTTATGCTGGTTTTTCTGCAATATTCAGACTCTCATTCATTTCGTGTAGTGTATCGAAATTTCCTGCAAATATCGATCAGAAAGTGACTAAAATTTCAACATGTAAAGTCAAAAGTTTCCTATGGGGCGAATTTCCAAACCTCAAAACTAAGCCAAAACTGCACCGATTTCGACTTGTTATACCATTTTGTTCATGATTTTTGAGATCAATTCTTTCCTTTTTAAAATTTTATTGATTTTGTGAAAAAAAATTTTTTTTTAATTTTTTTGGAATTTGAGGTAAGGGTCCGCCCTGTGCTTTGAAAAAATTTTGCAACCTAAACACTCAAAATCTTTAAAACTTTGTCAGAAGATTTTCATTTTCGACCCAAAAATCGGTCAGAAATCGAGTAAAATTTCAGCATGTAAATTGAAATATTGCCTATGGGGCCAAATATTAAAACCTCATAACTAAGCCAAAACTGCGCCGATTTTGACTTGTTATACCATTTTGTTGATAATTTTCGAGTCCAATTCGTTCCTCATTAAAATTTTATTCATATCGTGAAAAAATTTTTTTCTCGATTTTTTTTTTGATTTTGAAGGAGGTACCTGTGTTTTGAAAAAATTTTGAAATCTTACAATTCAAAATTTTCAATTTTTTTCGTTTCTGTGATGAAAATTAACATAAAAATCTATTTTAAAACGTCGCCTGTCGATTTTCATTTTTCTCCCAAAAATCGGCCCAAAATCGAGTGAAATTTTAAGATATAAAGTCAAAAATTGGCTATCGGGCAAAATTTCAAAACCTGAGAACTCAGCCAAAAATGCACCGATTTTGACTTGTTATACCATTTTGTTTATGTTTTGAGTTTGAAGTAAGGGTCCCCACTGTGTTAAAAAATAAAAGGAAATTTAAAAACTCAAAATTCAGCAAAAAGAACTATTTTAAACCTTTATAGAAGAGATTCATTTTTCATCGAAAAATCGGCTTAAAATCGAATAAAATTTTAACATTCTTCTAAAGTGAAGAAATTCCTGTGGAGGCATATTTCAAAGGGTCATAACTTGGTCAAAACTGCACTGATCTTGAATGGAACGACCAAATTGAAGAGCTCATTTCGTCACTTTCCGGAAAAATTGGATATATCAAAACTTTGGGAAATTCCATACTGCGGTCTATGCTATGGTCACATAGTCTTCGGAGAAGCTCATTTGGTAAAGCCCGCAACATGGCAGACCCCGAGGAAGACCCCCGCCAGTAGAGGGGGCATCTTCCCGTGTTTAACGCAAATTCCGACTAACTTATGGCGTTATGGTTAAGTCCGTAACATGGACCTGCTGCTGTCTGTTTATCCCATTCGAGTCGCTATATTTTGTGCTCAATTTCTTCCCTGGGGCCGTAGCGCCTGTGTCGAATGCGTCTCCCGAGGAATTTATTTACTTTTATTTCTATTTTCATTTTCATTATTTTCCTTGGGGTTTGCTCTGCCTCTGCCTCTGCCTTTGCCTCTCCCTTGACTCTTCGCCTCTTCGCCTCTTCGCGAACCCGTTTTCCGCTTCGGTGCAACTGACGCATTAATTGCCCGGCAGTTTGCCCTCTTCCTGTGCCAGTTGTTTTGGCTTTGCCTTTGGCTTTGGTCCTGTTTCTGTTCCTGTTCCTATTCCTGTCCTGCGGCCCGATTCCTGTCCCCGGTGCCATTTGCTATCCCATTTCGGGAACTGGATTCGACAATTCCAACATTTGCTTTAACTGCGAGTATACAAAATTGTTTGCCATGGCAATCTAGCACGGTGATTTCTCATTTTCTCATTTTCCTCATCTTTTCTCAACTCATTTGCCGGATCCCTTCCCTCCGGTCCCCTCCCACCAAGTCCCTCTCATTCACACTCTCTCCTTTCTTACCGTTTTTCCACTCTTCCACTCTGCACTCTCTCCTGCAGTTGGTCACGCGCATTTAAACGTTTTTCACAGTTTTCACACTTTTCTATTTTCCATTTTCTACTTTAAGTAGTTGCTTTTTGTCTTTGGATTTCAGTTCAAGTTTGGTTTAAAGATCAGATGGTTTTAACCTAACAAAAACCTAACTAGTCTTTCGTGGCCAACTTTTGGGCAGTTCTTAAAGAGAACTAAAGAGGAAATTTCAGGGTAAATTATAACCTAACGAAAATCTAACCAACTGTCTTTCCTTGCCATCTTTAGGCAGTTCTTATAGAGTACTAAAGAGGAAATTTTAGGGCACAAAACTTCCATCCATATATCTTCCGGAAACAACAATTTGCATGACATTCCTAGCCAGGATATAGTTGAAATCCTGAGAAGAAACTGCAGATGGCTCTAAACCACGCATAAAAAAGCCAGCAGTAGGCGTGGCAAAGCCCCTAAAGCTTTCAAATTCCATAACAATATCAATAGTCAATAGTGCTTTTAGTCCTGTAGCTCCTTCCGCCTGTCTTTCTGACAGACTCAAGTCAACTCTCTCTAACTAATTTCTAATTTCCCTTTGATAAGAACCAAAATTTTAAAGAGCTTATAAAATCAAAAATTTCTAAGATATGTTTCTCAAATTTGGTATGCGGCAAGTGCAGTATATTAGCTAGAAATAGGGCTAAATTTTAACCACAAACAGCTAAGTTCTACACAATTAGAATTAGTCCTTAGTCAGACGCCTACCGGGTTTCAGCTCTGAACCTGCCGCGTGCAAAGCAGGACACGCGTCTGCCCTGCAGGACTCATCTGACACGTATTTGTTTGGCATTTTCCAATCTTTGTTTTGCGTAATACGCTTTCCTCTCGTTTCGTTACGGTTTTTTCAGACCTGTCGAGCGTCCCAGGATCCTGGTGTTTACTCAGGCTTCTAGAATCCTTTAAGGATCTGCCTACCTCTGCAGCTAGCAACACATTTGCAACGCCTTTCGACAGAGGATTATTTATGAGTTAGGAGGAGCACGGGTTAAGACAGAGCCAACTGCATGTCCTGCATGTCCTGTGTGTCCTGTTGTGTCATTTATGTCCATTCATGCCGCTGCCTGCCATTCAGCCGTCGGTCGGCAGCTGGGAAACTAATTTAGATTAACTTGCCCAGCATTGGCATTAGCATAAACCATGCCAGGATTATGCAGGATACGCAGGATACGCAGGATGCAGCAGGCTCTGCAGGTAACAAATTGGAGCAACGAAAAGCTGAAACCTGGCAACGCCTGCCAGACACTTGCACCTGTTGGTGTCCTGTCCAATCATTCAAGGATCGTTTGTGCTGCGCCCCCGAAAAGGACCTGCCAGCACACACACTCTCCCGTCTCACCATCCCGCTCCATCCCGCTCCATCCCGCTCTATTGATTGCCTATCGAGCAGGTTGTTGTTGCTGTGGCAAGGGAAGTGCCGCACGATGACTCTAAACGAGAGCATTGCCCAATTTCGACCGGGTTCCCCCGTCCCGTCCAATGCGGCTTAATGAAGACAAAGACAGGTGCTACGACAGCTCCTGCCCGAGAAACCCAAGCACGCACAGTGGTCTCAGAACAGCCAAAAAATGGGCAGTGTGTTCGCCTGGGGCAAACATATATAGTATATAGTTATTGTCTTTTGAAAATGGATTTTCCACTCAGCAATTGGTTTGAGTTTGCTTTGGACACAATATAGTTTTTGATAGAAATCTCCATATTTTATTTCGTACTTCCTATCGTCTATAGTGCTACGATTTGTTTACTTCTTCTTTAAATGCTAGCTGATATCTTGATATATGGCTGTACCAAGTTTCAAGAATATTACTGGAGAATTTCACTATCAAATCCTACGCACAGTGGATTTAAATATTCGTTTTCAAATCGAATTATATATGTATACATAAATTAAAAGTCAATATTCAAGATTTTCTTGGATTGTACGAATGTTTTGCCAGTAACTCATTACTCAATGATTGTCATCTTACTTTAAAAAGATAATTTTTCATACATTAAGCATGTTTTAGAAAATTTAGACAATCTAGGCTTTGGTGCAACGATATGTACGGCACAAATATATGGTTCTTACTTAGTTGCCCCAATAAACCTCTATACCAAATTTCATTAAGCTAGCTGCTATAGAAGCTGAGTTCAGTTAGATTTCCGTTATGAATTATGACATTGTATTGCATGCTAAAGAGTTTCAAATTAAAAAAAAAACATTATAGACATTACGAACTAATTTTATATCTTAAACTTTAACTTTCGGTACATTTTTGGTTACATTTACTGTATTTTAAGACAAGTTTCTTAATGTTATACTGAACCGATTTGCTCGGCATCAACATATATCATAACTAATGTCAAAATTAGTCTGTGTACCGAATTTCAGTAAGCTATCGATTGTAGAAGCTGAGTTCATAGAGCTCAGTTTTTATGATCTATAGCTGAAATTTCAAACGATCATTTATAGATATATTTTCAACTTGTTTTACAGCTTAAGCTATAAAAACCCGCAGCATAAAATTCGATTTTTTTATGTATTCTTAAAAAACGAATGATCACTTAAGTTTATGGATCTCCAGGTACTTCAGGTATGTTCCGGTCCGGCAGCTGCCACACAATCAATAATCAATTTCCGAGCGTTTCTCTGCCCCTTTTGGAGCAGGTGCTGTGGCTCCCCCGCTGCCATTTACATAAATGGCGCGTGGCTCGGCGTCTATGAGGACCTCCTCTAGGCGAGTATCTGCCCAGGATCCGCTCAACCTGTTCCGATGCAGATGCTCTTGCGCTATCTCTGCCGCTGTCTATGCTAAGCAGTTGCCCCTGCCCCTGCCTCTGGCTCTGCCACTTGCCACTTGCCACTTGCTGCATGCAGCATGTTGACATCTCATCGACCCTCATCAAATGCCTCGATTTCCATGTTTTCCTTATTTTTCACGCTTACCCAAGGCGCATTTTCCGCTGGCTGCTGACCAACTGACGGCGCCCGACGCCCGCCTCCCGACGGACAAGCCGTCCGGGGATCCTGGGATGAAGGGTTGAACGAGTCTAAACGAGCCGCTGTCCAGTTGTTTTCATTGTTTTCCTCAGCTCACTAAGCGGTCTACAAGCGGCACGCGCTTTTCCTTCCGGTCAGTTTTCCATCTTTCCGCGCAGGGCACACCGTGTTGGGGTGAAAATTTGATCAGAACTTGTGGCCAAACTTGTCAGATTGCATCGGCATACCGAATCCATTTAAAAAACGGTGTGAGGGACCTTTTTCTTATTTTCATCAATTCACCAAGCTCAAAGCCTAAAATTTTCCAAGAACTTAGGAACTGCTAAACTTTATCATTTCATAGATCAATACTTTTTTTCAGTCAGCTGCAAATTTTTAGCTATCACTAAAGACTATAACTGCTAAAATGCTTAATAAAAAGTCAAAACCGCTAGATTTCTCTTAAAAATGAATCAACATTTTCAAGAGCTTATAAAATCTAAAATTTTAAAGATATGTTTCTAAAATTTAGTATGAAGAAAGTTTAGTATATTAGCTAAAAATACTGAAAATTTGCTTTAATTTTAACCATAAACAGTGGAGTTATGACTACAGGGTAGCTGCTAGAGCCGTCATTTGCCCAGGAATATGGAACGGTCAACCCTGAACCGATTGTTTTGACATGTTGATTTGATGTGTTATGAAAGGCGAAGGCCTAATGCGTGATGTTTAATGTCCGATGTCCGATGTCCGATGTCCGATGTCTGAGGCATAAATCATAATGCAAAACCTGCGGGGCGTGTCCAGAGTAGCCTTTGGTCAAGGCAAAACAAAAAGCTACAAAAGAACGGAAACCCAAGGAAAGTGGCGAAAGAGCAGGAGATCGGGTTGGGAAAACATGACAGTTTGAAAGAAAGTCTTAATGTTTGGACATGGACGGAGACAGTGAGCGGGACGGAGAGCGACAGGGAGGGCTAGGGAGGAGGTAGGGACTGAAACTGGAACTGGAACTGGAATCCTTTAAGTTGGCGGCAAATTAATTTGTTGAGCAGCCGCATCTATGTCCCAGGAGGGCCAGTTGCTGCCCAAAACCGATCCGTCAAGGCAAGACAAGACCCCGGCAAGGGTTGTCCTTGCCCAGGACATGCCTCAGTCCCATGCCCGAATTTCTTGTTTGCTTTTGCCGCCGCCTTTGCCGTTGGCTCATTTGCATTTCCATTTTCACTTTCCACTTTCACCCTTTGGCTGTCCCCGTCTCCTTCTCCGACTTCTTCGCGTTTTTTCTCCAACTTCTTTGAAAATTCTCGGAAAATTGTCAATGTTTTTATTGAGAAAACTGAGAAAAGCAAATCAAATGTCGAAAACAATTTTTTTCAGCTTTTTCAATTAAATATGCAAATGCCTCCGACATGACGCAGCGCGAATGTCAAACGCAAAGGATGCCGCAGTGACAAATGCCTCGGGATACGCAGGATGCATCCTGCGGGCCTCGCGATCCCGGAGCCCAAAGGATACCCAAACTGGGACACTCGAAAGTTGCGCTTAATTAACTAATTGCACTCCGAGACTATGTAAACAGAACAGAACAGAAGAAAACAGAACAGGACCCGGGTTAAGGTTGAAACACTCGACACTGGGAACACCGGGAAGACCGGGAAAAAGGATATTTTCCCAGCGCGATGTTGTGATATTAACGCATTTGTATAATATGATATCATATGATATGATATGATATACAACTTTTGCGGCATGTTTTCTGTCAAAATTTCACACTGAATTCAGATAGAGTAGAAGGTAATAAATCAGGACACGGGACGGAAAAACAACGGAGCTCTAGACGGACTCTTGAGATGAGGAGATCTTAGATTAATGAAAAACTTTCTCTTGCAGTCTTCAATTAGAGCTCAACGGACTCCAAAGGAATAATTTTTCTATAGACATTTTTATGGAAATTTAACTCCAGAATATTTGGAAGACATAAGGAAAGCTTTTGCTTCATGTTCGTCTGTCGGTCTATCTGTCTGCCCTTCTGTCTGTTTATCCGTTATTATTATTATTATATGGCCAAACCCTAAAGCCCTATTTTCCTCTATTTCTGCTTCCTTCACTAAAGAACTTTTTTATGTGGGTGGATTTCAAATCCTACGCCACAACCTAGTTTTTCTAGCAGAGTCATGCCCAAAGGCATGAGCGGGACTCGAACCTCGCACCTCTTGTTTGGCGAGAGAGTGCGCTATCCACTGGACCACCGAGGCCCCCGTAAAAACAACTTTGTAAAAACTAGTCTCTCAGTTTTTCAGCATTCGTAAGGAAACTTGGTAGAGAGTCGTATTTTCTCACAAGTCTCTTACAGTTGTACTATTCTCGGAACTGGCTGCATCGGATCACCATATCATTTGGTTTTGTCTATATTTCACACATTTTTCAAGCTTCTGCCTTTAAATTTCACAACCTCTTGAGTTTCTTTATTATCTTACGTTCCAAAAGATTAGACCAATATATCATACACCTGCTAGAGACCTAAAAGACAGTTTTGCCCATATTTCCCTTGTTTTTTTTTTTCAAGCTGTTTCCTTTGAATTTTATACACTTCTTACATTCGGCATTGTTTATCGCTCCAGCAAATTTCACATCAATTGATCTACTATATCATATAGCTGTCCTACTAATCGATAAAAAATTTCTTATTTTCTTCAAACTTTTTAATTCAAATTCCATAAACGTTTGCGTTTCTTTATTTTCCAGTTCTCAACCAAATTTTAAAAGGATCGTACCGCTATATTATATAGCTCAGCTTTCGCATATTTTAAATTCTACCATAAAAAACTATATTTGGAAGAGTTGAAATAACACCCTGATAACTTCTACTCAAAATTATATATAGGAATTCTGTCGATGCACTTCCAATTTGATCGGTTCTAATAATGAGAGACCTATATTAGAGATTCTTGATTGATATTACTCTGCCTGTCGAATACCTTTCTCAGAAAGAACCAGAGCATCCATAGACACATCCTGGGACTAATTCAAAAAGTACAAAGCATGAAATCTAAAGTTTCCGAATCGCTGAGTTTCAGTCAAGTTGTAGGGGTGCAAGGGTAGAGGGACGAAGGAATCGAAATCGGCGCAAGGTAAACTAAATAAATAATTACAAGATTCAATTGGAAAACAACAACAAAATGTTTGACACCCGAAAGGCAAAAGGGGACAAGCAGAAAGAAAAAAAATAATACCAAAAGAAAGCCAGAAACTTGGAAGAATGGAAAAAACTAAGGAACACCCGTCACCCCCGGCAACGACGGCAGCCGGCACCCATCTCCCATCTCCCGCGTGAGGCGTGAGGAAACAAAGAAAAAAACACCCAAAACGAAATTGAAATTGAAAAAAATTGGAAAATTGAAAATGAAATCTATGTGTAATTGCAAGGACTAAGCACAAAGGATCAAAGCAAATGAAATAAGAAAGAAAACTAGACCAGAAGTAGGACCAGGAGCAGGAGTAGGACCAGGAGCAGGAGTAGGACCTGGCCTTACCTTACCTTGCTTGTGGTGTTGTTTTTTTTAACTAGTCCTTCGAGGGGTGAGTCGCAGGACCAATATGATTTTCCTTTTTTTAGCTGAGTCCTGGCACTACCCCTTGCCCCCGATATGCGTCTTGGGAAAGTCGCTGGGCCTTGCTTTCTTTTCCTCTTTCTCTTCTTCTCCTTATTCTTCCTATTCCACTTTCCTTTCGTTATTCTTTCCTTGATTAGATTTGATTTGTGTTGCTTGTGGCATTTCGCCATAGTACAAACTATCGTCCCCTCAGTCCCCTCGGCCTGGTTGCCCCGCGGCCCCGCGGCCCCTCCTCCTCCTTCTCCCTTTCTCTCCTAATTTCCGAGCCACATTTAATTTCTAAATTATCGACACGGCGCTGCGTTGGGCGTTGCTTTGGATTCGATTGAATTGGATCGGTTCGGATCGGTTCGGATCGGTTTGGTTGGGATTGGATAGGATTGGATTGGATTGGATTGCTACCCCATGATCTACCCCTTCCCTTTGCCCAACCGCACCTACTGCGCCTTGCTGTTTTTGTTTTGATTAACAAAATTACAGAGAACGCTTGTAGTACACTGACTGCTCTTGGCCGGCCTTGTCCGGGCAAACCTAAAACATGGTAGGGCGCTGAGCACCCCATGCAAAAACCAAAGGGTTTCCATGTTCCCAAGTGCCCTGTGGACTTACACGAATTTTGAATTACGAAATTATGTTTTGCGGAAATTATATTGCATATTTTTGGAACTAGTAAAAGGTGACATTTCAATCCGTCGTAAGATGGGCTTAAATAGAATTTCGAGTGATTTTCGGAACAAAAATTTCAAATGTCTATGAGAAACTTCTACCCAAAAAATATCACTCACATTTTTTTCCCAAACTTGAAACAGCTTTTTTTTCAACAAAAATTTCAATCGTTTGTGAGAAATTTCGACCCTAAAAATATAACTCACACTTTTTCTCTTAGCCTTGAAAGAGTTTGAAATTTTCACGAAACAAGCTTACAGTTTGAGATGCACTGCCTAAGTCGAATATTCTTGAATAGTTTAATAATGAATTAACAATATTTTGAAATTGTTTTACCACTTCTATTGTATCTATAAAGAAGGATTATCAGGGAGTAAAAGGTAAGTGATTATTGTCTCTTCAACATGAATTGTCGATAGACACGTAAGCTATCGTTATCTTTCGAGTTTACTAAAAGATTGTTTAAGAAAACTTTATCTAGATCAAGATTCCACATTTTCGAACATGTGGCTAAAACTCTAGGTTTTTGGGACATGGTTGCTTCAGGTACCATTGCTTGTGCCCCATGAGACTTGGAAAGATGTAGTCAAGATGCTGATGTATCTCCATTATCCCATGTTGGATGCACATTCCTTAGCTATAAGACGAAGTTCCTGTTAAAGTGACTTTCTTGCTCTTTATTGATGCTATAGTTCCTTATTCCAAAAATGACATTCCCTGACTGTAGGTATTTCAAGCGGACCTTACAGTTTTTGAATCGTAAGTTGTTCCATTCTTCGAGATTGTCTAGGATATGCAATGAGTTGGCTATAAAATCGCCCTTCAAATTCTATCCTATCTACAAAAGTCACCAACCCAAGGGGATCTATGAACATTCCCCCTGCCAGATCTCGAGTCTTATCAAACACCAACTCGTTTGTCATCGAACTAAGCTCCGATTGATTAAATCCATATTCAATCAAATCAAAGAGCAAATTCAAAATTTGCAGCATTCAACGATTGCCCTTCTCCGCGATTCTCAGGCGCGTAATTGAAGCAAATCGCATTAGTCAACTACCGAAAAGGCGCTTTAAATTTGAATAAGAAAAGCGCATTCATATTTATGTTCACATCATATTAACATTCAAACTGATTCATAAACATATTCATAATCATATTCATATTCGTGTTCATATTCATAACTCTAAGCCCTACCCTGATGCTGCAGGCACACACAGAGGACGCAGGACACCCCCAGTGGAACCACTCGATACATTGGGTAATACACGATTTGGATTATGTTCGGGTTACTTCGCGAGATCCCCGAGAATTTGCATTTAAATTGCCTCTTTTGAGTTGCCACCGAGCCACCGACCGACCACTCGATAAGGTTGCGCTTTTCCCAAAGAGACGGCAACGTGTTGCACGCTTCGTTTACCAACACTGGTCGGAGATTTAGGCATGCTGATCTGTAACCCAGAGATTTTTATGGCCATATAATAGTATTATAATAGGGCGATTTTTGGCGAATGGAGCATAGCATCCAAAATTTAATATAATTTTGATCTGCGTATGGTATGAATGTTTATGTCAAGCTGGGAGTCTCAAGCTCTTCTAATCTCTGGGATCTACAGATAAACGTACAGACGGACTCGGCTATTAATGCTGATAAAGAATATACGAGTATCTACTTTATATGGTCTGCCACGCCTTCTTCTGCCTGTTACATACATTATAACAAATTTGCTGTATCATACTTTCAATTTTTAAAATGGGATCAAGGTATAACAAGTGAGGTAGCCCTATTTTACCAGAGACTCCCCTTCTCCCTCTTCTCGAGCTTGGGGGACTACAAATTCTCCGCCCTATAGTGATTCGAATCTACTCAATACAATTGAAATCTCAAACAACTGTGCGATAGACCCGTTTGACCGATCTACGACAATATCTATAAAACTAAAAGTAGAGGATTAGATTACAATGATTCGTGGACACTGTGTAACTTCCATGTTTCTAGACAGATTATTTTCAAATTTGGCGGAACTACATTTGATAAGGCAATTTGAATGTCAGTAAAATTTAAATGAAATATCTTAAAAAATATAGGAAATATGCACATTTCATTCGTTGGATATAAGTTAGTTTTCTAACAAGTCAGAATGGAACTTTTTGCGTTTTGCTAACAGTGGAACGATGGGTATCCAAAAGATCAGGCAAATATATAAATCTAACAAATGATAATTTCCGGTAATTTCAATATAATTTTCGTTTTTTCATATGATATGATGATGCCAGTTTAAAAAGTCTTTCAACGCGGGTTTTTCGCGGCAAATTGTTGGGTTGGGCAGACGGTTTATTCGGTGGGTTCGGCTAAATGTTTGTCCACATGTCAAATGGAGTATATCATATTTTAATGCAGTTCTATTTGTTTTTCTATTTTTTTCCTCCTTATAGAGCATTTGGTCAACAAGGACAAAGGGACAAAAGGACGTGCAGGACGTGCGGTTGGCCTAAACAAACAAAAGCTGCGACGGCTGCTGTGGCGCGTGACACTAAGCTGCGGCACAACCTGAAAATGGGAATGAAAAGTGGAAGTGGAAATTGGAAATGGGAATGGAAATGGAGCAGAAAAACACACACACACACGCGAGGAGTGTGTAGAGAACCTGATCCTGAAAAAGCTGGCAAACACTTCGTACACTGACCGCAGGCAAGTTCAAAAGGTCAGCGGCTGCAGCCGCAGCTGACTTTGTTTTCGCTTTTTCCGGAAAAGCCAAAGTCCGCCCGACTACCTCCCAGACACCCTCCCTTCCGACCACCCCGCCTACCCCCACACGCAGGCGCAACCCTCTGCAGCATCAGCTTTTCATACTTTCTCTCCTTTCTCCAGGCTGTTGCCGTTTTTTAATAATTTGTGTAAACATCGGGAGAAAGCGCAATTTCATATTTGTTTGCTTTTCCATAATTTCCGGCATTTTGGCAGTGGTTAAATTTATATTGTTTCCGATAGATACCCTGTAGTTGCGCGGAACGAGTAGATGGGCTGCCTTTTTGATACTCACAGCTTAAAATTACCTCCAAAGTAGTCAAACCCATTGGACCTTGTCCTTCTCTCTGTCCATCTCTCTGTATCTCTGACTGTTCCTCAGCTACTCCCTGGAGCTTTCATAATGAAACTTGGTACACAGCCTTCTTTGGTTAACCGTCAACATATTTGTGAGAACCAGTCGAATCGAACTACTATATCATCCAAAAATGCGTCTTGCCCATATTTCCCCCGTTTTTAAGGCTATTGCATTTAAATTCCATATTTCCCTCTGTTTTCATATTATTTATTGCTCCTTCAAATTTCAGTAGGACCGAACCACCATATCATATACTTATCATACAACTAAATCACGGCCTTGTGCATATTTCCCGCGATTTTCAAGCTGTTGCTTTCAAATTTCACATACGATCTTATTTCTCTAATATCTATTGCTGCACTTAATTTCATAAGGTTCGGATTATTTTATCTTATAGTTGCCATACAAGTTAAAGTCGGTTTTTCTCATATTTTCCATGTTTTCCGAGCTATGACATTTACATTTCGCAAATTCTTAAGTCTTTTCATAATACATCGGATTACTAAATTTCAACAAAATCGGATCACTATATCATATAACTATCATATAACTAAAATTCGGGTCTGCCCATATTTCCCATGTTGCTTCACAGGTTTGCACACTGCTAAGGCTCTGTATTTACAACCGCTGCAGCATATTTCCAAAGATTTTTAGCACTATATCATACAGCTAAGAATTGGATCACTATATCATATAGCTATCATGCAACTCAATGTTTTGTGAGGAAAAATCGCATTTAATAAGCATTTCGATTCTATACAATTTTTCTTCAGCTTTGAAGAAGCGCACGAAATCTTCGAAGAGTCCAATCGAATATATACCTATGGATCTCTTGGGATTTAAACAAGAAACAAGTCCAATCCCGGCCCAAGTTTAAAGTAGAGTATGACATTTTCGGTGAGTCAAAGATTCCTATCTTTTTTCATTCAACTTCCAAGAGTCCAATCGAAAATTTATTCATCCCGGTCCGAGATCATAAAGGAGTATAAAATCTTGGGCGTAATGAAAACAAACTTTTCGTACTTAATTTGCGTATTCTTCTACCATTTACAGGGTATGAGCACGTGCAGCAATCGCTCGGACTGGCCAGGGCTTTGGAGCGTCCTTCGCTAAGCTGCGACAATAACGGACGATTAGGGCAATAATTTGAGGGATTAGCGAGGAGCCAACAACCACCGGGCAAGGGGGCTGAGCAGGGCCGGGCGGCGCAGCATCCGAACGTCTCAGGAGCCGGAGATCCCGGCCTGCAATTGTCCTGGTTACGTGCTCCTGGCGCGAACTACTTGCGGTTTTGGCCGTAAATTATAACGAATTATGACACTTTTCGGGATTTATGTGCTTGTTTCATGCCAAGCTGCGACCACTGTGCCGCGCGCCAAGGAAATCCCAAATGCCAAATGCCAAAACAAAAGGACTTTTTTGGCACAGGAGGCGACCGCAAGATGCCGCTTCGTCTCGGTTGCAGTTGCCTCCTGTTGCCTCCTTGCGCCCAGCTCGGATTTCACTCCGCGACAATGGGCGACGCGACTTGGACCTGGACCTGGACCTGGAACCAGCTGTTCCCCGTTCCCCGCTCCCCGTTCCCCGCTCCCCGTTCGCCTATCGCCTTGCAGTTTGCAATTCCGACTTGGCATTCGGCAAGGAATCGCAAGGATTCATTGCGCCTTGTCTGAGGATCGCCTCGGGCGGCGCTGCCTCCCATTATGATTTCATATTTTGATTTATTGTTTTGCTTATTGTTTTGCCACACATTCGCAGCAGCGGTCGCCCTTCCCTCCCCTACCCTCCCCTACCTTCTACTCCTCTTCCCCTCCTCACCCTTCCTCCTCTTCTGCTCCTATTTTTAGTGTTTTCTGTTTTTTTGGGCAAAGCCCGAGTCCTTTCTTTCTTTCTGTCTCGGAACATTGGAACAGATCCTGTTCGCTTTGCGGTTTTCGATTCATTCATTTTTCGCAAATCTTTTGATTTTCGTTTTTATGTTAATTTCTTGTACAACGGTTTTTACTTCGTTTTACTTTTTGGCAATTGTCCGTTAGTTTCTACCACATCGAGTGGAAAATGGTAACTGCTTTCTTCAAAGTATCTAAACTTTCCCCGACCAATTCCAAAAAAAATACAACTAATTACATCTACAGGACTTTATAAGCATAATATGCTCAATTATATATCATAATATGAAGGACATAAAGAAAACTATTATTACCCTATCGGGCACAACCTGAAGCACTATTTTCCTTTATTTGTGCTTCCTTCACTAAAGAACTTCTTTTAGCGGGTGGATTTCAAATTCTACGCCACAACCTAGTTTTTCTAGGATTTTCATGCCTATCGACATGAGCGGGACTCGAACCCACACCTTTTGTTTGGTGGGACAGTGCGCTATACACTGGGCCACCGAGACCACTTAAAGAAATCTACACATTCTTTATTTATTATTGAATTGTTAAGGGATCAATCAGTTTCTTAACTATCTGAGAATGGAATCCGAAAGTATTCATCGATTAATTTCAGAAGAATATCATACAAACGTGACAGTGTAATTTTCTACTAAAAACTTGGATAACTAATTCTCTCCCAAAAGAAGAATAAAATATTTTAATATACATATCGTTAAGATATATTATGTCTAGATCAAAAAAGTTTTCCATTATTTCTTGTATTAAATTAAAGACATTATTTACCACAGTTAGATTTATCCTATTTATATGAAATATACACGAAAACTTGTTGTCATTTGCAAGGGCATTTCATCCTCTCCCTCTTACAGCAAATAATTTCTAGGGTCTCTATTGACAACAAACTGGGACAACCGATAATAAATCCAAACTTTTAATCTCATAGGGGATAACATTTCTTTCCTTAATATGTTCAGTAATCACATCACATTGTATATATGGGCATGTTCCGGTAGCACAGCAGTTTTTGGTAGCTAGCCTTCACCTGAGGCCCCGGAGTATTGGTTCAATCTGGTCTAATATCTAATCCAGTGAAACATAATAATTGAATTTATATCATAAAAAATGATTTTAGAAAAAAATATACAATTTTTTCTAATATTTGTAAAAAGTATTTCCAATATCCAGAAAGGAAAAGAAGAATAAAAACAGATATACAATTAAATTAAATAGATATAAAAAATGGCATTTTATTTCCCGAAAACTTAAAGATATTTTGGTTAACAAATAACAGCTAAAGTATATAACTTGTCATAAAATTCTTGCAAATTTATGAAATAAAATCAAAGGAAAATTCCGCGTACACCCGTTGCGTCGAAATCATTCACTGAAAATCCCACTTAGTTTGTTAGCCCCGGGGAAAAAAAGCAGAGAATGACAGAATCAACAGGTGCTCGCGGTTAGCGGCTGGGCGACCAGGCGAACAGAAGGGCCCAGCAAGTGGCTTAAAATCAGCAGCCAAAAGTATGCAACAATTTTGAGCAAGCTAATTTTTCAGTGACTCCTCAAAGCAGGCAACACATTTTTTAGGCTTAGCCAGTGCAGCAACCAGTGAGCGCCCGTTGCTTGGAGTCAGTCGAGTTTCAAGCGCTACCTTAACGACGCGGTGGCTTTGGTTTTGTCGGCAGTCAGCGTAGTTTCACACCTAGGTGCGTGTCTCGGCTGAATAGAGCTACTTTGAGCATTGGAAGTATTTCATTCCAATTGGACTAACAACAACCTATGGAAAGCCAATTGGAGCAATCTCTAAGTCGGCTACTCCAGGGGCAGTTGGTTTGTAGTTGTAGTTTGGCTTGGGTGTGGGGTGCGTGGGGGTGAGGGTGCGTGTTGGCTGTGGAAAGTTTGTCAAAGAGAGCAGAAAAATTCGTCAATTTTAGGCGCTTGGTGTGCAAAGTGTAGACTGTATGTAGACCGAGCGTAGAGTGGAGGGCAGTGAGCAGAGAGAGCAGAGAGCAGAGATACCGCGGCAAGAGAGTGATCCACGGCAAGCAGAAGTGACCACTTGGGACCAGCTATGGGCCTGATGGCCAGCCATCAGTTGAGCCAGGCCGAGTTGACGGCGCATCAGGAGGCCACCGGGCTGTCCACGGAGCAGCTGGAGCGGCTCAATCTGCGCTTTCGGGCGCTGGATCGTTTGCAGCGTGGCTATTTGACGCCAACGGAACTGCTGCGCATACCGCAGCTGTCACAGAATCCGCTGCATCGCCAGATTATCGATGGCTTCTTTGCGAAAACCAATGCGGCCGATGCGGCGACGGGTACGGCGGACACGGCGGAATCGGCGGACGCGACGACCACACCACAACAGTCGGCGGCAGCGGGCACCTGCGACCGCATCGATTTCAATCAGTTTGTGCGCACCTGCGCAACGTTTCTGGTGCCACAATTTGGCCAAGTGCCGCCACAACGGGCCGACGGACGGGCGCAAAAGCTACGGCTCCTCTCCAGAATGTTCGATACGCAGCGATGCGGACGCATCGAGCGCAGCGACTTCAGAAGAGCCATGATGTACCTGCTGGACAGTGTGCCGCCCGCGGAGGGCATGGCGAACGTCAATCCGCAGAGCAGCGAATCCGAGCTGCAGCAGCTGGAGGAGCTGGCCTTTGGCGAGAGGCAGAGCATATCCTACGAGCTGTTCGAGCAGCGACTCGAGATGGTGGATGTGGACGCCAGGCTGGCGATACAGAAGTGGCTGGAGGAGGAGGCTGTGGTGGAGGAGGAGGAGGTGGCGGAAGAGGAGAGGAAGGAGGCACAGACACAGCCGCAGACGCAGCGGGCAGAGTCGGCGAGAGGAGGGCACGAAGAGGGCAAGGACGGCACGTGATACGAAAAAATTACAATTTTCAAAATGTTTTTCTTGGTTTTTTCTAGTTTTTCACATAGTTTTCTCTTTTGCACTTACAAATTGAAATTGCATTCATTAAAGTTTGATTTTCATATTACTGAGGAAATTTTGGATGAAAATAAAAATAAGGAACTGTCCGACAGACGGACAGAGGGACGGCTGGACAGACAGATTCGAATTTTTCATTTTTCATTTTTCATTTTTGATTTTTAATTTTTTATTTAGATTTTCACTTTCATTTTCATATAATTAATTTATGTATAATAATCTTTCAAGCAAACGCCATGCATGAACTTTGATTTCGTTTAGTATATCATAATAATAATAATAATAATATTAATAATAATGATAATCATAATAATAATCATAATATTTAATGTATATATATCAAAAGTAGCCCGACTTTTCAGCGGGTTTTGTAAGTGCTTTCGTAGATATTTTAGCGAGATTCGTGCTAAAAAAAAATATATAGATGTACATATATATTTTATATATATAATATTATAATATAATATAATATAATATAATAATTGTTAATAATGAACATGACTGTTTTATGGCAGGCCGCATTATTTGCCTCGTTTGAAGACGCTGGAAAAGCTGCTGTTATATCTTGCTGATTTCATATAGATCGTTTATATATATATATAATTTTTTGCTATATAAACTAGTTTCATATAGTTCAATTATACCGTTAGACATTGACAATTGCATTCGTTAGCTAACAATTACACTGTGCAACAAAAAGATTTGCGCAAATTTTTGATTTTTGTTCTTCGAGTTTCGTCCTCAATTTTGTTGCATAGTGTAGCTATTTTTTTAATTTTTCTTTTATTTATAATAATTTTCATTAATTATAGTATATATTTTGTTGTCGTGTGCACACTGAGTTCATGAGCATTCCGAAATGTTTTGTAACGTCTTTTATCGTATTTCTTTTGTTTTTCTACTTGGGGTTTCCCCTAATATATTCTACGCCTCCTGCTGCCTCCGAGGGCTGTTTCTATAGTTTCTATGCTCAATAGTTCATATAAGGTTTTGTAATAATAAACGACAGAATACAATTGTTTTAGGTACGCTACAAAAATCATCATATTTTCATCAGTTTTTCATCATTTTCATTTTCATTTCAACATTTTTCATTAGTTTACAAAATTTGCATTTTTTTTATAAAAAAAATTTGGTTTAATGCTGGCTTTTTAGCTTTTTTTAGCTCCTCCCAACTACTGTTATACCATATATATATAAATAATTACAAAATGTTAGAAAATTTGCAAAAAAAAAAGATATAATAATAATATAATAATTTTTTATAAGGAAATACTAAAGGTTCGCCTAGGCAGGGCTTTGAATCAAACGAGTCACAACTACAACCGATTTCTTGGCAGTTCTTGGTTCGTTCCTACCCCACCCAATGTTTCTACTGACGCCTCACGGTGCGCTCCCGCTCGCGTCCGCTCTCCTCGCGCTGCAGACGCGGCGGTGAGGTCTGTCCGGCTCCGCCGGCGCCGCCAGCTGACGCAGCTGCTCCATTCACAATGCGCGCCTTGCGGGAACGCTTGAACTTGGCCATGTCCTCACCGAACACGTCGCCGGTGCGCAGCGCCGAGATTAGATCATCGAATTCGCCCTTGTTGTCGGCGCCCTTGGCGTTGCCATCTGCGCCGCCGGCGCTGCCGTTGCCCGACTTGAGACCCAGATTACGGGCCACGCTGCTCATGAGTCCGGTTTTGTTTTTGCGCTCGATCGTGCGCTTTTTGAGCTCCGCCTCTTGCTTGGCGCGCTTCTCCTCCTCCTCCTGACGGCGCCGGAAGCTTTCGTTGTCGTGACGCGCCTCCGCAAAGGCGCCCAAAAATGAATCAAATATGCCAAAGAACTCGTCCGGCTGCAGCACGGAGCCATCCTCGCCAAAGAGACGCACGGCGCGATCGAAGCGCGTCTTCATGTCCTGGAACTTGTCCTCCAGCTCGGCAAAACGCACCGAGGCCTGGGCATGGAACTCGCGCATGACGGGCAGGAAGCGATCGCCCTGCTGCGCCGGTCCAGAGCTGCGATGGAATTCAATCTCGCGTGCCACATCGGCCAGGCCGGTGCGTAGCATTTGTATGTCCTTGTCCATTTCGCCCAGCGACACCTTGGAGGCTTCGCGCACATGCGGTATGTCATCCTCCAGCTTGAGCAGATCCTTGAACTTTTTCTCTATGACCTGCACCAGGTAATGCAGCAGGGTGGTGCCCTTGGCGGCGCTGGATTTGGTGTCCGCCAGACGATTGAGGGAGGCCAAACGGAAGCCCGAAGCATTGCCACGTGCGCCACGATTCATATAGTTGCCTAAGTTATGGAGACATTAGTTTGGTCCACAAAAAGAGCATGGCAAAAGACGCTACTTACCCAAGGCCAGTACTAGCTCCAGCAGCTTGCGCAGGCGGCGTGAGCGGGCGACCTCTCGGGAAGCCTCCATGACGCTGGTGATGCGCGGAATGAGGTCATTGATGGTCAGCATGAAGCGCTTCTTGTAGTGCAGGCTCTTCAGACGCTGCTCATAGTGGGGTATTCTGTGATGGAGTAAATGGAAGGGGGGTTAGCTGGGGTTTACTCTGGTCTAGGACAGTGGCAACAACTCACTTGGATATCTCGTAAAGGAAACGATCCGCGCGTGCCAAGGACTCAATGTCCTCGCTGTGCTCGTCCAGCAGAGCACGCTCCTCCGCGGAGGGCGTAAACTTCAGCAGCTGCTCGACCATGTCCAGGGCCAGCTGCTCATTGCTGTCCATGGAGAGTATGGCTCTGTGTAAAATCGAGAATTAGTGGAATGAAACTTGGAGTAGTCATGGGTCTGCACTCACTTGGATATCTCCATGTCGCTCATCTTCAGCTTGCTCAGGAGTATGGTGCAGTTCTGGGCGCGGCGTCCATCGATGACAGACAAAACCTTTTGCTTGTTCTTGCCGGAAACACGCAGATCCTCATAGGAGCCATCGGTGGCCTGTGGAACGAAGTCGAATTAGTTGAACCAAAAGGGCAGTAATGATCAAGGACCAGAAATACCCACCGAAACGCCATTTTTCTGATAGGCCGAGAACAGTTTGTCTATGGACTCCAGTTCCATGTTGTTGTAGAGTTTGCTCTCGTCCAGCTCACTCCAGACGGTGCCCTGCAGCTTGGCGTCGGGCAGCTTGGACCAGTTGAAGCTCTTCAGCGGATTCGCTGGTTGTGGCACGTTCTTCTTTGGCAACTCCACTTTGGGTGGTGCGGGTGCTGCAATGGGTTAGGTTAGAAGAGTTTCTCTAAGTATGCACGGGGCAGGCCACACTTACCCATTGCTGGCGCCATGCTGGGCGGTGGTGGCGGTGCGCCGGGACATGGTGGCGGTGGTGGTGGCAACATGGCTGGCGCCATCGGTGGTGGCGGTGGTGGTATTGCATTCAGCATGGGCGGCGGTGGTGGCGGCGGCGAAACGGCGCCATTGCAACCTGTTAGCCCGGCCACCTTCTGGTCGTCGGGTATGCTGCCCTCGGTGACCAAGCGCTCCAAGCGTGCGCGTTCCTGCTGTTCGCTCTGCAGACGGTGCTGCAGATCCTCGGCCTTCATCTCGGCGGTCTGGGCGCGCTGCACCGCCTGCGAGTGCTGGGCGGATTCCTTTTCGAGGCGTTCGCGCATGCGTGCCAAACCGGTCTCCAGATCCTCCTTCTCTTGCATGCGCAAGTCGAGCTCCTGCTCCTTTTTGGCCAGACGCGACTGTATGTCGAAATTCTCGCGTTCCAGCTCATCGGCACGCTTGCGGGCCTGTGTCAGCTCCTCCTCCTTGACCAGCAGACGCACCAGTTTGCCCACATCGATTTGCAGTGGCGCCACATCGGGATCATGCACTGGCGATTCGCTGGCCAATTTAAGCTGCTTGTTTGGATCATCGGGATCGGCAATGAGATCGCTGCTGGGACGCTGCTCCACTTGCAGCACAATCTGTTGCACCACGCGGTCAATCAGCAGCCAGTGCTCGGTGCAGTGGCCAGTGTCTGCAGGCGGGTGAAGGGATTAGTGAGTTTCCATAGTGCCAATGGGCATGGGGCTTGGAAGGTACTTACAGGGCAGCAGCAGCATGTGGTGCAGCATGGAGAGCATGTGCGGATAGGCGGGCGAGTGGTTCAGCTTGCGACGCAGCAGTTCAAACATGGAGCCGGCGCTCTTGGTGTCCACATGCAGCTCATTGAAGCGTCTAGCGAATTCCTTCTCATCCTCGGCGCGCACCATTTCAAAGAAGTCCTAAAAGCAACAGGCAGAGAGGTTAAAGGTCCACAATCTTGGCGGAAGCTTGAGGAGGGGATGGAGCGGATACTCACCAAATGTCTGTCCAGTGTTTCGTTCTCGTGCTTGCGCAGCTTGTCGATGACCGGCTGGATGCCCAGCATCAAGAACTCGTAGCGCAGATGCAGGCGGAACTCGAGGTTCTCCTGGCCGGGTCCGTAGTTGAGCACCGCGTTGACAAAGGACATCAGTGCGGTCTTCAGATTGACATTGTCGCGATAGGCGTAGGTGGATCTGTCCAGGTCGTTGACAATGCTCTGGAAGCGTGTGCGCTCCGTGGCAAACTCCTGGAAATTGAGCATGGCTTGGAGCACCTTGCGGTGTCCACCGGGCACCAGGCAGACGGCGCCCAAGATTTCCAGTGCCGAGATTTTCGTGCGTATGTTGTCCGCGGCCAGGGAACGGGCGATGGTATCAATGGCCGTGGGATGGGCCAGCACATGGGCGCGTCCCATCGAATTGTTCATCAGCGCCTTGATGCAGCCAATGAGGCTGGTGTGCAGCGAACTATTGGCCACGCGTATGTCCAGCTGGAGCAGTAGATTCAGCAGTGCCGGCAGCCCGTCCAGCTCGACGAAGCGCAGCACAAAGCTATGCGTGGAGGTGCGCAGCGCCGTCTTCAGCGCATCCACGAAGGCGGCGTGGTTGTCCAGCCGTGTGCTCAGCTCATGGCTGGGCGAATCCTCGGGCGAGAGCGAGACATGCACCACCAGATCCTTCAGACGCTCTATGTAATGCTCCGCGGTGGGTGGCTGTGTTATGGTGGCTGCATCGGGACCATCTGGGGCGTCCAGCGGTAGCTTGCGGGAGCAATAGATCTGCCACTTCTTCTGGGCCGGCAGACTGAGCATGGCCTCCTTGTTGGGCGCAGTCAGATCCAGTTCCTCCACCAGCTCGGCGAACTTTGTGTCCAGCTCATCGACCGAGGGCATGGGCTGGGTGGGTGTCAGTGTTTGCAGCGTGAAGGCGCCCTCCACCACACAGATCTCCGGCGGCTCATCATCCTGCAGAAGTGGGAGAAGAAGAGGCGGAGGTAAGAAAAGGGGGAGGTAATATCAAATTGCAGCAACAACAACAAAGACGAGGGGCAACAACGGGCGCTCAAGCGGCACAGCGCGCTGCCGGCGAGGTGCTTGCTCCGAGCTCCGAGCCAAGGTGTTAACAGTGCATGTCCAATTACAAATTAGCCAGAGTCGGAGCGGGCGAGGGAGATGGACAGTCAGAGTCAGAAAGAGATAGACATAGAGAACGAGAGGGAGAGGGAGAGGGAGGTAGCATTGCGCAACCTTGCGAATTGCATTGAAATTGAAATCAAAAGTTGTAATCGATACACTTTTCAGTGGAGGTGGAGCTGCAGGTGGTGCTCGAGGGGAAGCCGGTGAGCTGGAGCTGGAGGTGGTGCTCGAGGGGAAGCTGCAGGTGTTGCACTGCAGGTGACAAGAGAGTCGCAGCGAGGTTTGGCTTTAGATCTCCAACAAATCTTAAGTCTTCAAGCACTTGCAGCTCATGAGCTCAGGATGAACTGAAAAACCACCAAAACTATACAATGGGAGCTGGAAAAGCTCATTGTCTCCTCCCATAAACGTTAAGCCTATGAAAGGTCTTACAATACATCTACTACCTAGTAGATAAAGCCATGTGTTTATCGAAAATTCAAGTTTTCAGATCGAAAATTTAAAAGATTTCAATTCTGCTCGAATTGCGATCCTAAATCAGTTCATTGAAGTCTGCGATCTGTCAAGGACCTTAAAAAAGTTGATTGAAATGGATCGATGGTGGTGTGGGCTGTGGACACCCTTCTGAGGAGTTGGGGAAAATATTTTGGAAGCGCAGAAAGTTTTGAAATTTGTCCCTATAGGCAATTTATCAGTTTACATATTAAAATTTTAGTCGATTTCAGGCCGATTTTTGGGTGAAAAATGAAACTAGTTTGAAGAAGTTTTAAAAAAGTTTTTAATGCTAATTTTGATAAAAGAAATCGAAAAAAAATGCAATTTTGAGTTTTTAGTTTTCAAAATTTTTTGAAAACACAGGGGGGACCCTTACTCAAAAATCCAAAAAATTAAAAATTTTTTTTTTAAATGAAAAAAGTTTGAATGTAAAACGAGTTTGATGGAAAAATCATGAACAAAATTGTATAAATAGTAAAATCTGTGCAGTTTTGACTGAGTTATGAGCGTTTTATATATGATTTCAGGACGATTTCTTTGAAATTTGGTGGATAGATAGATAATAATGATGCAATCTAAGTGTGTTCACGGACAGAGCAACTGAGGCGTTCAGGTTGTGACAGGGCAGGTCATGCATTCCACATAAGTGGGACTCGAACCCACGACCCCACGGAGTCCCAGAAGCGGTTCTTCACTGAAAAACGCTTTGAAACACGATTGGCAGGCATAGTTTTACCATGGTCTCATATATGGACTTTAATCTCAGATCAACACGAAAAAGACCAGAAGATGATATTGGGGGCTGATGATATAGTTCTTAATGTAAGTTCCTAGAATTCACAAGTCGAATGAAGTCTCAAGACCAGCGCTTTATGGCATTCAAACTCTGTTAGCCGGGAGTTCGATTGTAGCACCTTCTACAGAACTTTTTAGAATTATATTCGGTATCTGCAGTCTAATTAGTCTCCATGGAGAACTGAAACTTTTCCCAAAGATATGATTCTAAGAATTTTTCACGCGACTTTCTTCTAAATAAGAAGAGAAGAAGAAGAAAAAGAGAGTAGACCAATTCGCTTTCTCAGTCTGTGAAATTGTTGAAGTTTTCTTCAAAATCAAAATTTGTGAACTTCAGGAATCCAATTTCCCTAGGGGCCTATCAAAATTGTATGCCACCTGTCCGGTTCGGCCGATAAGTTTTGCCTTCATTTCTAGGCTAAATTCCACAATTCGAATTGAGGTTGTTCGCAGAGACCCCTGCGCTCCCTTTATGGCCTGGACTGGGGGCTGCTATGGGTTGTGCTTATATCAAATTTTTCAGTTTTTTCTACTGTTTCTGCTTTTTTCCCTCTCTGTTTAGTCCGATTCTTTAGTGCATTTTACGTAAGTTGTGCAATTTCGTGCATAATTTGATATATCAAATCGCTGACGGCAATTGAAACGGCAATTGGGTCGGGTAACAAGCGGAGCACAGTGGAGTCGGAGTCGGATCGGGTGGTAGTCGGAGTGGGATCGGGTGGTAGTCGGAGTCGACTTGGTCGAGTGCTGCCAACGATTGAGTGGGCCAATGATTGGGCCAGGTTAACAATTGGCACGTGACTTGAGGGGGCTTTGATAGTGTGGCAAATGCGGCAAATGAGGCAAGTGCTGGGTAACGGGGCACTTAGGGCACTTGGGGCACTTACCTTGAAGCAACCGCACCAGGCGCGTCTGCCCCTGAAGACGGGCATCTTCTTCTTCTGCTGCTGCCTGTAGTGCTTCTGCAGCGGCGTCTCGTTGTTGCAGGCGCTGTGCGATTTCCTGTTGCAGGCGGCGTGGCCAACGCTGCCGCTGTTGTTGCTGCTGCAGTTGCTGTTGTTGTTGGTGTTGTTGCTGTGGTTGTCGAGGTCCTCCTTGAGGCCGAAAGGATACCCAAAGGTGTAGCCTAATATGTTGTGCGTGTAGAACGAGTTGTTGTTGCCGCTGTTGCCCAAGTTGTTGGCATCTTCAATGGCCGCCAATTGGCTGCTGTTGCTGCTGTCGCTGTTGCTGCCACAGCTGTTGCCGTTGTTGTTGCCACTGCTGGCGTTGCCGTTGTACTGCTGCCAATAACGGTACAAGCTGTTGAAGCAACTGAAATCACTCAGAATGCTCTTCCAGTGCTCGAAGTCGAAACGTTCCTGAAAATTCGCCGAGGATGTGTCGCTGCCGTTGCCGCCATTCGGGCAACTGTTGCTGAGGTGCGAGCGACTGTTGCTGCTCCCGCTGGTGCTGCTGATGCTGCTGCTGCAGTGGCTCCTGTTCCGCTCGTGGAGCGTGGCGGTGCTCGCGTTGCTCAAGTCGCTGCAACTGTTCAGGCTGGTTATCGATACCAAACTGTGGGTGTTGCTGCTGCTGCTGTTGCTGTTGTAGCCCTTGTTGTTGTTGTTGCTGTTGCCACTCAGCACAATGTTGCTGTTGTTGTTGCAGCTGTTGTTGTTGTCACTGGTTATGGTGATCTTGGTAACACCCGCCGAGCTGCTGGTGTTGGCTGCTGCAGTTGCTGTTGTTGTTGCTGGTGTTGCTGTTGTTGCATTGATTGTTATGCAGCTGTTGTTGTTGTTGCTGTTGTGCACAGTTGCTGTTGTTTTTGGCTTCTCTAAGGTGCTCTCCGGCGTTGTTTGCAATATTTCCGTATTGGTGCTGTGCGTATCCGGTTCATTAATGCAAACAATGGGACACGACTGTAGCTTCTGCAAGAGAATCAAAAAGAGAGGCACAAATTGAGAATTTTAACGTACAAAAAGTAGAACAGAAAAAATGGAAATCTTTGGAAATATTCAAATGAAGTGTTCAACAAACACACTAAATATTTAAACAAGATTTTCATAAGAAACCCCAATTGTTCAACTGGGCTTTCTATGAAAACTATAAGCTATAGTGCTTTGATCCGGACGATTCTCATATAGGCATAATGTATGCCAAAAATTCAACAAGTGTACCTAATTTCAGTTGATTTGGTGCACGGCGAGTTGAGTTCATATAGTTAGTGTCAGCTGTAGTTTATACAGATTGTTCTATCATACCTTAAGATGAAAACTATGGGATATGTTAGACCCAAAAAAGACATGCCAACAAATTTCAATAACTTTCCAGCTCTGAAAGCTGAGTTCATATAGTTAGGTTCAGTTTATAGACTTCTATATGGTACTCACTTCCTAAGAAATGGGTAGTACCTGTTTGGTAGCGTATTATCGCATAAGAATCTTTGGCATTTACTTAATTCTGACCCGACTTTGCTGGCCAACACCTAAGACACACACACACACGCACACACATATATATAGAGATACACACACATGTTGTGCCTGGTCTAAGCCAAATGCTGACAGACAGCCCGAGGTGCTTGGCCAGACAAATGGCTGTCAAATCGCATGCCAAGGCAACAATGCGCAACAGAGACAGAAACAGTGGGTCCCAGAGGGAGGGGGAGGGGTATAAAGACAGAGGGGTTCAGATAGAAGAGGGGGGAGAGATATAGATGGTATACAGAGACCCCAACTGCAATTGCAACAGTTGGCTTTGTCTTTACACTATCTTTTGGGTCTACAGCATTTATCGATAAGTGTTATCGGAATATCAAAATCTTACAAGCTGTATGATATATGAAAGACCTTAAATGGGCATTGGATCGCGAATTATACAAATTTAAGAAATCAATTCGAAGCTTTGAATCTTCTTCGGTAGTCAAATGATCTATAGGAACTTCAGCTGAAAATCGAAAGAACTTCTAGACGTCCTATATGAATCCTATAAGATCTATACGAATTTCAGATCGAAAGTACTTCTAGATGTCTTATATATGGACCTGTTATAACGTTGTCAAAGCTATTAAAATTTTCTAATTAATTGAGTTTTTGTCCAGTTCTTGACTACAACACATTTATCCTAATCCAATCCAATAACTAAATAACTATAACTTTCCGAAAGCCCCAACGATCGTAGCTCTTGCCTATCCTTCAAAATCTATTAGATATTCAAATATTATTCCGTTCAGTTTTTAAAGGGTATTTATGTATTCACTTTCGGTTCTAATTGCATAGAGTTGTCAGTCCATCTGTTCGTCTATCCATCTGTCTGTCCGTCTGCCTGCATGTCTCCGACGACATATGTAGCATTCAGATTTATATCAGGCATTATGCAGTCTGTTCAAGTTGCGATGGTTTGGTTTGTGGGTTTTGGGTTATTGTTTGGCGCGTGGGCAAAGCAGAAATGACAGTTAGAAGACGGGAAATATATAGACAATCAAATACCCTGTATGTTAAAGTGAAATATATTAAGAGTTCGCGAAAGTTTTAGAAAGTCCATATAGAGGCTGTTACATCTGAAGAGTAGAGTTCAGTTGAACCCCTTTTGGAGGACGACCGAAATATTTTGGACAACATTTATATAGGGTGTTCTAGCAGTAACATTTGTACCTTATTATTAAATAAACTCTGCTTTATTTTCATCGTCAAATACGAAGGGCTCCTAAGTTGGGCCACACGAATAGAAAACTCAAATTTCCGCCCGAAAGCGGACTCGATTTAGTCCAATGACCTAACTACTTTTCCACACAATATATCAAGCCGATGCTGAAAAGCTCTAAGATCAATAGACCAAAACGGGATACCGAATCACCAGATTAGTTCCGGAACCACTAATGTGAATTAACTGCCCAGATCAAATGATTTGAAGTTATACAAAGGACAAAGTGTACACAGGATTTAAAGACGATTTTAAACTTGAAATTCAGAATAAGATCGGAGATTCAGACCTTTCCGAAGACAAAATGTCATCAAAAATACAACCGAGAGAGTAAGATATCTGCGGGGTACTCGGGTTGAACATATTCGGGAAATAATTTTCCCAACATAAACCTATAATGTTGCCTTTCGCATGAAATAAAAGATTTTGAAAAATTCCGAAGCGTTTTCGTTTTAGAGAACATCTCAGTTGCAACGTCTGAATGGTACACACTATATGCTATAGATGCATGAAAATACACCTGGAAGCCCTTGCATATAAAGCTTAAGCTCGTACTTGAGTTTGCTCTCAAGCCCTTTGTTACATTTACAGGGTATGCAAATGCCTTACAACTGTCATAAGTGTCTGGCAATTGTGTTTGACATGTGTTGAAATGTCTGGTGCCTGGGTTCAAATCCTGCGTATTATCATAAGACCCCTACAACAACAACCAACACCCACCTGATGTCAGCTCAGATCAGCTCAGCTCAGCTGTGTGTGTGGCAAGGGGCATGGGGCATGCGGCATGGGACATGCGACATGTGGGAAATACATAATATTTATGTTATGGAAATGCAAGTCAATTGGAGATAAGTTGGCAAATTATGTGAAATGATGGAAATTAACATTTTCCACTTTTCCCCGAGCGGGCATTACGCTGGCATTATTTAATCGGTTTAATCGGCTGAAATTAATTGAATCGGGTTGAATAAGCCAGTTGATAATCCGCAATTGGCCATTTGTTGGTGGTTTGTGGTTTGTTGTTAGGTAACGCGATGGGCCAATTTGCCAATTGAAACGCGCTCTTAGCCCACTGACACAGCTGCCAGATCTAGCAGATCAGCCATAGATCTCCGGGTCCAAAACCCAAACGTCAACGAGACAATCAAAGCCGTCAACAGACTCGTCCCAGTTGCCAACTCAACGCCAACTGTGGCCAACTGTTGCCAACGTCTTTGCAGACGGGGGGACCAAATCAGGTCAATGCTTCAGAGCAGCTGACGGAGTCTGACAACAGTCTGCCAGTCTCTGGCGACGTCTGACGACGACTGGCGACGTCTGACGGGGGCGTTCTGTCATTGATTCGCTCTGCAAAGACTAATTAAAATTACGTATTTCTCCGTCTTTGGTCATAATTAAGCGCGTGGGACGTAAATTGTTGTCAAACTATATATTTATTTGGCTCATTAGAAGGGTCAATAGACCACACACAAGAGACCCAAAATGTGTGTCCAATCAAGCATATCCACCCGATATCCAAATAGAGCTAAACCGGAGACTCCAAATGATAAACGAGTTCAATGTTTAGCAAATAGTTTCTGTTTGTATTGACTTTAAGAGCAAATATTTGCTTCACTCGCTAGACTGTCCCTGCTCGGGCGCCATGTCGAAAATATAGCTAAATATATAGCTTACTTTCCCTTGGAAATTAACTAATATTTAACGTATTTTACGATTGTTTTCTTTTTTTTGCATCAGTTCGATTTGAATTCACAAGCGATCGGTTTAAATATTAAGTCCCTGCTCGGGCGCCATGCATAAAGAATGCACAGTCCCTGCTCGGGCGCCAGCCACAAGTCCATGCTCAGTTGCCATTCATATTTAAAGCAAAGTCCCTGCTCGGGCGCCCAGTGAAAATCACTTTATAAGACCGTATTGCTTGCCTTTGATTATATAATTATTGGACATATATAGTTTTTGGCATTTGCTTTCTGTGAAAACGCGGCGAAATCATACCGCCTGATTGTTACATTTTTCACACTTGGCCGACACGCCCCGCCAACACCCATTCAGCAGACAATTTCCGAGTACACCCACCTGGCCAGGCCCCGGCTAGTGCTAGTGTTGGAGCGGGAGCTGGAGCTGGGCCGATGGAGGCCAAGACAGGCATCGGAGCTTGTAATAACTTTATAAAAGTGAAATGCCAATGGATTGGACAGGAAGTCAGATGCGGGCACCGAGACTTTTCAAGTGGCTAAATTTCACAGTTAGCTGTTGTTGGTGTTGTTGCATTTTGCCACAGAAGTGTGGAAATGTGGAAATGACGACGACGGAGACGATGTGCCTGCCCTTAATACAATATACACGCAAAAGCGCTGGAAAATCAAGTGGCGCACATAAAAAACAAAAACGCGCCGAAGATTTCATACTCTTTTCAAAGATAGCGAAGTCCGATTCCTATAAAATTTGGTAGAGTGCTAGAGAATAACGAAACTTGGGATTATGTAAGCTTTCAGTACAATACGTTGGAAAACATCTGAAATATGGGCAAAAGCGACGTTTGGTTATATGACAGCTCTATGATATAGTGGTCCGATCCGACCGGTTCCGACAAATGTGCTGACACATAACAAGAGAAGGGTATCTGCCAAGTTTCTTTAGGATAGCTCAAGAACTGAGGTTCTAGGGACAGACGAACATGGTTCAATCGATTTCTATAGTCCTCCTGACCTTTCAGAACGTAACTTGAATAGATTCCATACTTTCGGCCAAAGTTAATATACCATGTTTTTCGAAAAGAGTATAAAAACTGAAGAAAAAAGCTAACTAAAAGCAGAAAAAACAAAAGCTGCATGAAAAATGAAAAACTTGTTTTTCCGCATGCCAAGGAAAAATCCAAAAACCGATTCATTTGGCTTGAAAGCAACGTCAAATGTTTGACGGTAGCTGCAGCAGCTGCTGCCTCTGCCGCTGCCGCCACCTTTGCCTCTGCCTCTGCCTCTGCTGTTGCTGCCACAAAACTTTTCCTTTTTACTGCAGACCCGTTCATCAACAGCAACAGCTGATGATGTCTCTCCCCCTTTACCGCTCCGCCTGACCCGTCAGCCCACTGGCGGAGGCAAGTGGAGCCTCCACACGAGACCCGTAAGCGCATCTTTACCCACTTTTTATGCAGCTCAGCGTCAGACGCCACATCAAATGGCAATTGGTGCGCCGCGCCGCGTCCCGGCCAGCTGATGAACCAACGCACGCAGGCGGCAGCGCCAGCTGCGAGGGTTGCTTCAAAAGTTTGGGAAATTTTCCATTTGAAGAAGGGGTAATAAGGACATATGTATTAATTTTGTTGCAAACTTGGCATAGAGATCAATTTAGTTTCAAAATTTGAATGTTACGCTCCATAATGTCCAATTATCGATAAAAACCCAAGGCGATAAATGGCCATAACTTTTCCATTTCTCCAGCTAATTGCTCCAAAATTGGTATATAAGATTATAAATATAAACTGCAGTTTAACTGAGTCGGGAAATGCAAGTGCGCCTAGAAACATATATATACGGAATTTGCAATCCAAAATATTGGACCGTCATCTCCTGAATATTTAATAATAACACTCTCGACTTCAGCACTCTTTTTCGTTTTGGGAGTACTCTCGCTTGGGAGGAGCTCTATCTAATACTCCAATTCCAGAGAGCCTTCTTGGGAAAAATTGAATTCGGACTAATATATTATATGGTATATGTGACTGAAAGTTGATTTTGCTTATGCTATGAAATTCCTTACAAATTGAAATTTCTTTATTATCTATCGCTTCATCAAATTTTAAAGGGATCCAATCCCCAACCACTATATGATAATGCTATGATAGAGTTATCATTTTTGTTCATATATATCATATTTTTTAAGATAACAAATTTAAATTTGACATTTACTTAAGCTTCTTTAGTATCTAGGGCACAATCGAATTTAAGAAGAATCGCACCACTATATCATATAGGTGTCGGTTGTTTTTTTCGGTGATTTTGAAGCTATTACATATATTTTAATTTGCTGCACGATTAAGTCTCTTAATTATCAGTTGCTGCACCAATTTTCAAAAGAATCGGACCACTATAACATATAGATGCCATACAACTTAAAGTCGTATTTTGATCCGCATAATTCATGTCTCGTTTAACACGATTTTGCTTTACATGTGATTTTTCCAGCAGGTAAGCATCGTGTTAAGCAAGGTCTGGCTCTACATGCCTCGGTACTTGACAGTTCAGCTCTTGCACCACAAACCAATGCCAAACAAATTCCACAAACTCCTCGAGCCACCCACGCATCCGGTTGACTCGCGTCAATCATACGACGCGTTGTACGCGCCACTTTCCTTGCGGCATTCGGTCGCTTGCTTGCTCCGGGGCTACCTCTTCCACCCCCACGCCCCCTGTGCGCCGCTCTCATCACTCCACTCTCTTCTCCCTTCTCCCCAATGCCCACCTGACCCACCTGGCTGGCTGGCATCTTGTTCACCTGCAATTTGCAATTGGCAATTGGCAATTGGTAATTGCGTTTGGTGTTTGCTGTTTGCTGTTTTGTCGCACGGTCCAAAAATAGTCATTATGTGGCCGGGCAAAGCCAGATGATGACAGTTGACAGTTAATTGCCTGCATTTTGAGCAAATTTCTCAGTGCATTTGTCAGCGCATTTGAGCTATTTAATTGCATTTTTCTCTATATATCTATATCTATATGTATAGCTGTCCCCCCTGTCTCCTTCGCCCTCTCTCTTTCCCATTCCGTGTGTGGCACAAGCGCTTTAAGCGGATTATGTCCCAATGCAGTGGAATGCCGCATGGATTTGGCTAGAGACGGATCAAGAGAGAGACAGAGACAGAGCGAGAGCGGGAGAAAGAGTAGGCAAGAACTTACAAGTTGATTTGCAAGCAAACAAGTCAAATGGCTGCACTTGTAAGTTCCCAAAGCTAAGCTTAAGCGCAATAGTTGAATTCTATATAGTTCTTTAAGCTTGAAACCCCCAGAAGAGCTTGAATTTCTCATAATAACTCTATCAATTACAAGTGCAGCTTGACTCGAGCCAAAGATATATATATATATTATATGATGGGGTGGCTGAAGAAAGTGCATGGAACTACTTCAATTGTCAACTTGGACACTCTTTTGCTAGCAAAATGAATCGTAAGGTCAAAATGAGAAGACTCCGATTAAATTTGCCAGATAAGAATAAGAAAAAGAGTTTTATAGTTGAATATTGGAATGTATGTAACAGGCAGAAGGAGGCGCGGCAGGCTCCTAAAGGTCCGTGTTAAGGTTACTTTCAGTGCAGTTTGATGATACCACGACCCATTCGATCAATAAACAATAACAAACCATTTTCTATAAATGGATCAAACTTTTGCTTTTTTTAAAGCTATCATCTCCAAAATTGAGACATAGGTTCATAAATGCAAACTGCAAAGCTGAATTTTCGAAAATTTTGGAATTTTGGAAAATTTTTCATTTTCCCCCAAAGTTAAGAAATGTGTATAACAGACACAATATTCATGGCAGCGTTTTGAAACTTGGTGTGTGGGTACGCATAGACCCTATACAGAAAGTGGCATACAACATATTTTCCAGTCTAATATGATCTTTCGAAAATTTCATAATTGTTCATAAATATGCCACAGATATTGCCAGAAACATGAAACTTGGTATGTGGATGCATGTACAGACTAAACAGCATTTGTCATCCCAATTTTTTATTTTGCACGACTTAAACATACCCCGCACGGTACATTTTCAATGCTTACAGCTTACAAGTCTTTAAAATGTTAAATTTGTTGTAGTTAAATAATAAAATGTATAGCAAAACTATCGTATGAACTATCGTATATCAAATTACCTGCCTGCTGGAAAAATAAAAATTAGACAATAAAAATGTGATTTGTTGTCGTTGTTGTTGTTGTTGTGGATGTTGTTGTTGCGGTTTATATGCAACGCCAAGTGGCAACCAGAGACAAGCCAACAGCAACAACAACAACAACTGCGTTGGAGCGTGATGAAGGTGTTGTAAGGTGTTGTTTACATACAACAACAACAACTGAAATTAAACTCAAATCAAAAGCAACAACAAATTCGAATCCAAAACCGAATCCAAATCCAAAACCGAATCTGAGTCCATGCAAAAAGTAAATGTAAATCGCAGTTGGCTGCTGGTAATCAGGCATGCGGGTGTTAAAAATTATTACACAAGCTCATTTATGCACCCAAAACCCCCATTCCCCCTATACCCTCTCCCTCTACCATCTATACCCACTACCCCACACCATTTGCCAGTCACCCGCACAGGCACCACAGCACCACCTGTTGGCCACATTTGAATTTTGATTCGATTTGGCAAGCGAAACCGTTGTGGCATGAAAGAGAAAGCAGCAAGAGCCGTCAATTGGCTGCAGGGTATCTTATAGTCTTAGCCTTAATCTCTTGGCTAACTAGCTGCAGAGGCTATAAAAAACCAACCAAAAGTGGCCACTGTATCTAATGACAGTTATCGATAAATCTTGGGATTTGCACAAAATTTAGTATTTTCTTGAGGGAGGTTGAAAATCTTAGGATCTAAGATTTGGAATCTAGAATGTATTCTAAGAAAATGTCACCAATTTCAACGCGTGTCTTAACCTATACCTAGGTATCTTTATAGAGGTTTACGCATGCACTTCAAGTTACGCCCTATATCAGGCCACGCCTACTTTTATTTGGTTATTAAAAATTTCTAAATTTTCTTTGGGGTAATTAAAATATTTATTTCAAATTTCAGAACGATTGCTCATTTCGTTAAAATGTTATAGATATAGTCGCAATAATTTTTATGGTGAAATATGTTTTATCCCTAAAAGATATAAGGGAGTTATTTGATATGTATAAAGTTGGCTAAATGTAGAAAGTTTCAACTGATGCTAAGTAAATTTTAAAATCTACCTTAAAAAGTATAAAATCGCCCATATATGGTATAATAGCTTTAGGCCGAATATTCCTATAAAAGCAAAAAGTTATAGTATTCCGATTCACATAAAATGCCATAGATTTATATCATAACCCGCTTGAATCTCATATACAAAATGTTTTTCCTATAAAAATAGACTCATACAGTTTTTTCCTTCTATCAAAGCTATAGCATATTATGCTTCGATTCCCAAGATGCTCACTTAGGCAGAATCTATGTCAAAAAAGCAACAACTGTACCAATTTTCAGCTGCTTTGCTACAGCCGATCCCGAGTTTGCTTCGATAGTGTCAGTGCTTGACTCTATTGAGGGAGGTCTGCCACGCCTATGGGGCCTGCAGGGCATGTCACAAGTTATTAAATGTCAAAACAGGCCAACGTGTGTCATGTAACTGAACCTGATATGTGGAATGTATGTACATATAATACATATAATGTATCATAATGTGACATAAATCAGTTAAAGGTACTCCCCCCGTTCGACCACTTCCCAGTATACCCTGTATATAACCACTGTGGGAAGCTGGCAGTGCGAGATAAACGTATCCATTGCTAATTTATGGGCAAGTGTCAAGTGCTTGTCGCGGTCATCTAACTGGAGGTTTCGGGTTCCGATTTCGCATTTCTGGTTCTGGTGTTTTTGGGCCTGTTGCATGTGGCATGTGGCACGTTGCATGCGGCTGGTGAGCGGCAACGGCGACATTTAGTTACTTGGGCTTATCTAAATATCCGTTTGATATTTAGCCAAATAGGCGTCGACCATCGTCTGTCGTCTGGCGGCGGCGTCGCCAGATCGAGAATTTATGGCTTTAATTCGAGCAGATTGCAAGCAACATTGGCAACGCTGGCAACGCCGGCAACATTGGCAACAAACTGGGTGCAGCTGCATTCAAATCAGGCGCAACGCAGCATTTGGGCCAGGTCAACACTCAACACTCAACACTTCAAGCCCAAAACACTCCGTCGAAATGCCAACAAAATGGCGACACTCTCTGGCCCCTAGAGCGAGAGGCCCCCTCCCCAGGAGACAGCGAGGTGGTGAGAACCTCTGCGACCCTTGGAGACCCTCTCAGCGAGACCTCATTAACCGAAATTGGCAAGAACTGCAATTGGGTCGGGCCAGAGGGAGGCAGAAAAGAAAATGGGAAAACTTATTGAACCTTAACTAACTCTTCGGATTTCATTTTAAGCACGAATTACAATGAAAACGGTAAAAGTTTTTACCACTCGTCTAACTCTTTATCTGTGTGTATGAAAAACCCATCGTTTTAAAAACAAAAATTGGTATTTGGGTGCCCTTAGGTCATGCCTATCGACATAAGCGGGACTCGAACACCCTCTTGTTTGGAGGAACAGGGAGCTATCCACTAGTCTCCAATTTTGGATTATACATTTTACATATATTGTTAAGCGATCCTGAAAATTTCACAACTATCCCATCATAGACACCAATGTTATATGATCTAAAAGTTAGCGAAAACCGGCCAAAATGGAAAAATGAGAAAAATGCAGCGCTTTATCTTCTTATGTACGCGGGAGACTTACGAAAGGAAAACCTCTCTAGAAAAAACTCAAACATAAACTGAAAAACAGTTTCCTCCATATCAAAGCCTTCGAAATCGCTATGGTTCCAGCTGAACTGAATACTTGCCCAACACTTGCCACATTTTGACGCTCCGTTAAGGTCGTTGTCTTCCCATGGTTCTACACTTTTACTTTCAGCTTTTCGACTTCCCGCCAAATTCAGGCACTTTTGGCTGTTTTTTGTTTTCCCCCTTGGATGATGCCCTGCCACAATATCAGCGTCATATGCAAATCATTTTGTGTAACTTTTGTTTTTTGCAAGAGCTTCTTGTGGTTTTTTTGGGTTTCTTTTGTTAATAATAATTAAAAAGCGCTTTGGCAACAACTTGTTGTTAAGAGTGGGAGAGGGAGAGGGCGGAGGAGGATGAGGAGGAGAAGAAGTCGAAGGGGGGACCAGATGGTGGCAGCTGCAAAGTGAAGTTCAAGCCAAGCGCAGCAAATGGCAAATTGCGGTCTTTGCTGGGCATGACGAATGCGTTTGGCTCAAAGCGTCCAACCAAACCAGACAATGGGCCACCATGTGGGGCTCCGTAGACAAAATCTCGCCCCCAAAAGTGGCCCGCAACAACAATCAGCAGACCCATTCCCCCTCCCTCCGCCCCCTCCCCGCTAAGCTGGAGACCGTCAGGCCCCCAGCCCAGCCAGCAGATCGGGCGACAACTTTATCGTCAAGTGAAAGTTGCGTCCGTCCGCAGTTGCACTTTGCAGATAAAGCCCGACGGCAGCAGATGATTCGATCAAGTGAAACGATAATCTCTTGCCTACACTCGGGGCAGCTGCTAAAATCACCAAGTTAACTCATGCCTAACCAAGCGAACTCAGCTTCTGCTGTGGTTAGCTCACTGAAATTTGGTATACAGGCTGATTTTAACCTTAGAACTATATATAGTACTTTTCCAATTAGATTCCTTAGCTATACAACATAGTTTATATAGTAAAAATTGTTGAAATTTTAGCGCTTTTTTGGACATCAAGCTTTATGTAACGTATTCTGCTCAATCAACATTTGCACAACCTGTTTGGTGCGTCTAACTTCTTTAGTTCCAAAACAATCTATGTGAACTCAGCTTCTACTGTGTTTAGCTGACTAAAAATTGATATACAGACTACTTTTAGGATTAGAACTAAATATAGGTTTTTTCGCACCAGATTCCTTAACTATTTAAAGTTTTAGTAAAATGTATCAAACTCTTTTCCTTGCAAATTGAGCTCAATCAAGCTTTATACCAGCTTCGCGGTTCGTCTAACCTCTATAATTACAAAACCATCCATATGAACTCAGCTTCTACACTGTCAAAATTGTTCAAATTTGGCACAAATCCGACATTTTATAGCTACAATTCATGCCACTCTATAAAGACAAACATCGAATTAAGCTAAACATTTTTACCACTGATTTTATGTTTTTATGTCTTGATCGTAAGATCTGTAAGGTATTTGCTCGATAAGCATGCCACATATCTGGGTTTTATCGAAAAGGTAGCCAAAAAATATATAATATTATGCAAATATTGTAAGCTGAGCGAATCGAATGCGAATGTAAACAAATTGAAAACTTGACCCAAGTCAAAAAGGTTTCTCGTGTGCTCAAAATGTGGCAATGGGATGATGGGACGGCATGGGGTTGGCCAGGGGGAGAAACACCTTGCCATTTCCCAATTTGAATGATCGCGGATTGTTGTAGTTGTTTTTCCTATTGTTGTTGCTGTTGTTGTTGTTGTTGTTGTCGCTGCGGTTGTTGTAGCACATTTTGGCTGACATTTAAAGTTTAGCAGGCCATCTATCGGCAGAGAGTTATGGCCTGAGCTGAACGTGGATATCTGAGCCGGGGGGGATAGATATATCCAGGTATATATATATATATATATAGATATAGATCCAGAGACAGACACATATAGATATAGATTTAGATTTAGATATAGATATAGATATAGATATAGATATAGATATAGATATAGATATAGATATAGATATAGATATAGATATAGAT
>JBANCY010000271.1:0-46008 GCA_037040045.1 Phorticella flavipennis | reverse complement strand
TCTCTCTCTCTCTCTCTCTCTCTCTCTCTCTCTCTCTCTACCACACACACACACACACACACACACACACACACACACACACACACACACACACACACACTCGCTTGTGTGTGTTTTGTGTTGTGGCCATTCTGTCAGGCAGGTCTGATTGCCGCCTTCCGCCTCGCCTTCCGCCGCGCCAGCAGCTGCCTTGGCTCTGCAACACCCCCTGGCGGACACAAGCAACACCACCCCCCCTCTCCCGCCACTGCCACAAAGTCACTCCGTTGGCCCCCCGGTTGGCGCCCCCCGGTTGGCGCCCCCCGGTTGGCGCCCCCCGGTTGGCGCCCCCCGGTTGGCGCCCCCCGGTTGGCGCCCCCTGGCGCCCGCCACGAGCAGCTCTGTTCGCCATTTTCGCCTCGCCGTTTTCGGCATTGCGGGCCAAAATATTTTGTCTTTCGTCTGTCGACTTCATTGCGGTGTTACGTGTTTCGCGTGTCAGACGCAACGGACGGTGACGGCGCGCGGCAAAAGCGGCGAATAAATGTTTAGCGAACGATAATAATAATAATAAAAAACAAAAAACAAAAAACAAAAAAAATAAATTATAAATAAATAAAATTTTTAAATAAAATAGTGCTTAGCCCAATATGCATACAGAGAGACATACGTATTAAGTATATATCCATATATATTCCGTAGAGACATCGGACATCAGCAGGCAGATGAATAGATATTTTGCAGATATTTAAATTTAAATACAGTGTATAAATTGCTAATCTATGGCCCATGCTATATGCTATATAACTTAGAACACACACACACACACACACACGCTCAGAAGATGCCATAATGTACATAGCAATACATATATATATTAAGTATGTACGACACCGTCAAGTGTGCAAAATTAACTAAGAAACTTGTTTACATATTCATATATAGTTGTCAGTTGCGTCGTGTGTCATATGCATATATCATCTATATGATCGGCAGATATCCGATAAATATGCACATAACATATATATCGAGACAAATGACAATGACAAATGTTTAAGCAGCATATGCAACATATATCTTATAATGTCGAACTTCTCTATAGTCAATGGAGCTCTCCCTATTATGAATTGATTTCAAACACACAACTTTTTCGTTCCAATTTCATTGTATGTAAATATAATTTCTATATAATGAAGTGATTTTCTGGTCCCGTCAAGATTCATTATAGGCAAGTTCGACTGTATATCATATATATCTGGCATATGCGGCGTATACGTAACATTGATGCCATGCAATATTGACCTCTTTTCAGTTCCATAGTCCCCAAAAGCCGAGCGAAGTGTTTACGCGCGACAATCACAGAAATAGGCCCAATTATATAGGCATCTGTCAGCATCAGCTGTTTGCGTACCAGAGTATTACGTGTGCCCGCCCACTACCTAGCCTTATGCCGCACCGGTCTCAATGCCTCAATGATCCCGGCGATCTTATTCCGCGATTTTTTTTTTTTTGGTTTTTTTGACACGTGCTGAAATGCTGCCAAATCGGCATAATCTATAGATAATCTAAAATTTTTTTTTACAAGTTTTTCGACCTCAAATTTCGATGCTAACAAAGTGATTTGTTTTCATTTTTTTTTTTTGGAATTTTTTTGGTTGCAAAAATCTCACTGAAGTGCAAAGTGTATTTCAAATTTCAAAAAGGGGCACAAATTTTGACCTAAAATTGCCAAGTGAACATAAAAGAGGAAAATCAATGCAAAATCCCCTTTTTTTGGTTCCTTGTTTTAGTCAAAGATTCAGAAACAACAACGGAAATCAAGTGTTTGTAGTGGGTTCTTCCTTTGATTGCCGCTGTCTGCAGCAACGCACGTACAAACACACACACACACACACACACACACACACACACACACACACACACACACACAGGCACACACACAGACAGAGGCACACACACAGGCAGAGGCACACTCGTACGCACACATGTAGAACGCGCATTGCGCCTGTGCCGCATGTGGCACGTTGCACGTCCCAACATCCTTTTTACATTCTGCAGCATTCTGTTATTGTTTTCCGTGTTTTTCTCTTCACTTTTTTGTTTCTTTTCTTTTCTTTTTTGTTTTGTTTTCCTCGACGCACATTGAGTTAGCCGCACTTTCGCATACCCTGTACCAGACCCAGCTGCAATCGTTGTTCAAAAAAAACGTATTGCTTCTGCGTGTGTGCCGCACGGGCAGTAGCTAACTACAGGGTATCTTTTAGTAGAGTTCCCTTCGTGATTTTTTCCGCATATTTTTATTAATAACTGGCAACGCACCAGCAGCTGGCGCATTTCGGCCAACAGCATTTGGCTAAGCCAAGCTTTACATAACTTTTGGACCGAAGTCCAACTTGGCAATAAAATATCTATTTATAAATATGTGTGAGCTATGGAAAGGCCAGCCAAGGCTATATAACAGATTTATGTGCTTTATGATGCTCTAAAAATGATAAAAATGATATTTGACTAGATATTACATTCGGTTGGCCAAAGATATCCTACGCATTTTGAAGTTAGGCTAAAGTGCAATCCGACTGACATGTTATAAGATAATCTAGGGCAATCGATGTCAATCCATCTAATAATATTCTGCCATGATATTTTGATTCTAATTTTATGAAACTCAGTTGATAGCTTCTTTTCAGTCTTATAACGACTATGCTTGAGATTATTCTTTTTATTAAAATCCCAAAGGTTCCTACGCGTATCGATATCGATCTTTTCCCAAATTAAAGATACAATTATACTAATGTTGTTATTGTGGGGCCTCGGTGGATCAGTAGAATTCGCACTGTCCCGCTCATGTCTTTAGGTATGACCCTCCTAGAAAAACTAGGTTATGGCGTAGGATTTCAAATCCACCCACGTAAAAAAAGGACTTCCGTGAAGAAAGCAGAAATAAAGGGGAAACAGTGCTCCAGGTTTTGAAACGATAGGGTTGTTATGGCCATATAAGAATTATAATAATGTTGATATCTTTTTCTAAAGTCGTATGATTGTTATATGGCTATACCAATTTGTTATTCCAACGGTTACTCTATCCATTGAATATTGAAATTAAATCTTGAATACATATATTGAAATTAAATCTTTGGAATGCTTTTGTAGCACGGCTATATAAGATAGTCCTCCGAACCGATAGGCTCCCACAAAGATCTGTTAAAAGTTTTTTATATGCCTCAAAACCGATGAATACATGGAGATATTTTCGTACTATATACTATATTATTATTCTCGAAAATATCTTAAATTGAAATCATTATCTCGTAAGTAACAGCAATAGTAATATAACTGATATTTGATAATTGAAAAATTCAGATTCTTTCTTTATCTATTTGTAGTGCTTCTCAATTTTAAATCTCGATTTGCAAGAGTTTTGAAACCTTAAATATATATTACGACTGACATATATGATCTTCATAGTGCTGAATTGTAACAAGTTGGGAAATAACGGTTTTACTTCTATATAGACCTGTCAAGGTTAGCCTAAGACCTACTCTCCTATGTTTCGTATTGGGTATTTGACTTAAAATGGAATTCCCTTACGTGCGACCATCTTACGTTGAAATCAAATTGTGATTACTTCGTGTTCATTTGGTTATTAAATGTCGCATATATAATGGATATTATAATGGGTTTCGTATTCACTTTTCTGGTTTTCGTGTACATTTTGTGCACGGGCGCGTGTCATTTGATCTTTTTGTCATAGAAACATGACAAGCCTTTGTGTGAGTGTTGAAAATGTTGCATGCCACACGAAACAGTTGACATAAAACACAACAAACATGTTTATGTGCGTGTCGCGATCAATACAAGAAACCGTGCAAATCGAGGCGTCACCAAGAGGGGCGCCTACACGACTTGTCAAGGGAACCCAACAATTGAGTTCTAAATTTAATGGAATTTAAATAAAGTTTTATTTATAATTTGGTTAAATTTATGAGGTACGGCAATAACAACCCTATCGGGTCAAAGCCGGAAACACTATTTTCCTTTATATGATGAACTTTTTTTACGTGAGTGGATTTCAAATCCTACGAGGAGGGTCATGCCAATCGACATGAGCGGGACGGGAACTCGCACCTCTTCTCTTGGCAGCACAGTGCTCTATCCACTGACCCGCCGAGGCCCCTATTGTTCCCTAAGTATCAAAATTGTCAGTTTCAGTAAATTTCCCAGTAAGAAACAGAAGAGTAGAACAAAATTCTTGTTCAAGACCCGGAGCTATATATGTTCAAGTCGTTCTATTATCTGTTCCTCTTCTCAGCTTTTTCTCCGTTTTACCTAAAAATATTGGTATATTGGTTGGCTAGAAATATGTTTAAAAGTAAACTACGCTAGAAACATAAATAGCAACCCTCGTATATGTATAAATCTGCCAGATTTTGATTGAGTTTACGTTAGCTAAACTATTCTAATTAAAAATTGTTATCTGATGATTTTAAAAAAAAATCGCCAAGAAATAAAGTTAATGAAATAAACCTCTGACCATCCATAGTTCTTAGAAATAAATTCTGATTATATCCCAATTCATTTTCCTTATTCAAAAAATAAAATCATATATTTTTCAGTACAAAATTTATGTAATTTATTAACAAATTTGCCACATGATCTTTGGCTACAAAGTTGTGTCATATTTTTTAAGAAATAAAGTTAATAAACTGAAAATCAGACTATGCAGATTCTTGAGAAATATTTTCCGGCCAGTTGATTCTACAAATTTAAAAAAATATCATCATCTTTGGCCACAAAGTCGTGTCGTATTCTTTTAATGAGTGTGTAAAATCTTTAGGGCCCATTGAAGCTGCAAAAAATATAAATTATAATGTGTTTCACGATTATTATTTCACACTCTATAAAAATTTTAATGGTTCTTCTATATCTGGCTTTATATTTAACATATGTAGTAGCCATGTTCCCATTCCAAATCGCTTCGAGATGACAATCTGCATCCATCGTACAGTTTATTTATTTATTCCTCGAGACTTTTAACGTTTATCCCATGACGGGCAGGAGTGAAAGAACCAGTCAACTTTGTTCATCTGTCTTTGGCATTCCATCCAACTCTCTCTCTGCCTGAGAGAATTTCTGTTTTTAAACATAATCCATTGTTGGCATAGTTCTTGTTATAAAACAGAAGAATCTTGCGAAATATTTGGATAAACAGACTCTTCCATAAGAAATAAAGTCTTTGGTCAGAAATTTGTGAGGCATGGAAGGAAGCACGTTACCCCCAAAAACTTTACCTTCCGAATGGTCAATAAAATAAGAAATATGCAAACTAGTTCTTAAGTTTTAACTTTATATCTAAAACTTTTGTTGTCGCTGCGGATCGAACCACTGCATCATATCCCGGTAATTTCTATAGATCCTAAAACTGCATGTAAATTTTATGTACCCTTTAGTTACTTCATTATATATTATTCTACCAAATTTAAAAATCATCCGTTTATAAACACGGAAGTTATTAATCGTTAAAAAATCATTCATTCATACATTTAATTCTTATTATCTTTCCCTTCTTACATAAAAATTATCGTAATAAAGGACTTTATCGGTGGTTTTTTTAAAAGATTGATATAATACAGATATATGCATTCAATAGAATCTATTGTACTTAAACCGTAGCTTCACTGCGCTTCTAGTTCGAAGTTTCGCACAAATAGTAAAGGGTATTTCATGCTCGACTACTCCAATTAAGTCATTTATCATGGTTAATTTTAAAATCATGTAAAAAATGCGGCATATCGACCAGTCAGACAGCCGTAAGAGTAGGAATCACTATTTGTACTCTGAAGTTGTCAGTCCTCAGTTGTCGCTCAACGGACGGACGGTCGAACGGTCGGTCGGAAGTCAGAAGTTAGAAGTCAACACGGGGTATACAATACCCATGTATTTTACGTATCTGTATCTCTATCTGTAAATGTATCTGTAGATTTCTCTATTATTTATGTGGCTGACTACGTGCTGCGTCTAAATCAGTCAACATTTTGCCCGACACGTTCGTTCCCGGACCCCGCCGTCACCCTCTGCGGCATGCCCCCTTGAATCCATTTGGAAAACTGTGACATTTACTGCGGATTGCACGTGGCACGTGTGATTCGGTGTGCAAATTGTACAGATACTTTCAACAAAAGACATATATTAATACCGAGATTAGCTCTTTGACAGATGTTGAACATAAAAAGTGGTAAAAGGCCATATAGTGCCATTAGTTCTGAACCACTAAAACCCTTGGGGAGGTACATATATCGATTAGTGTGTTATGTAGAACCAGGCCAATCTTTTGAATCCCAAAGTCTTATGTCATATGGGAAAACATGCAGATATTCCCAGCCTATACAACAATATATATGTACATATATAGTTGAGTCATATATAGTATATATGTATATATATGTATTTTCCGTAACAAATTGGCAAAGCAACTTGCAGTCAGCTGCCAGTTGCATTTCCATTTTCATTTCATGTTGGTTTTATTGTAGCTGCAGCACACTTTACAACACTTTACAACACTGTTCGTGCATATATATATCTTATATATATAGTATATATATATATATATATATATATATATATCTATCTGGATTTGCTTTCAGCATCAGCACGAAACAAGTCAAGGCTCGCCTGGGGCAGCAGCTGGGGCTGCTTTGTTAGGCAGGCGACGTTGTGCTGCCGGGTAGGGGGCAGGTGGCAGGCGGTCGGCGGCAGGCGGTCGGCGGCAGGTGGCTGCCACTCAGTCGGTGGCAACGTGTCCATGTCCATGTCCGTGTCCGTGGTGCATAAACATAAAATTGCATTTATTTGTGGCCCGACCTCAAATCTCGGCATGGGTATTTCTTGTTATTAAGATCAAGGGCCTCTCGCAGAAGAAGAACTTTTATGTAATTGCTGTCTTTGCGTCAGCTGTAATAGGCTTACACAGCCAACTCGACCCGCTCGACCCACTCGACCCACTCAACCCACTGAACCCACTCGAAACCCGCTCTCTCCATTTATGAACAGCTGCAAGTGGGGGCCTCAAATGGCACATATATTTCTGGGTTTCCCTTCGGCTGTGTTTTGCCTCTGTTTAAGGTCAATGCTGAACAGATAATCGCCAATGAGACAATTTAAGTGCTTAACAAAATCAATAATTCGACTTGTCGGCACTCACCTGGACCACCCCGGACGCCCTGCCCCATCCGTACCCACCGTACCCACCGTACCCACCGAACACCGAACACAGACGACACACGGCCAGGTCAAACGGCTCACATGCAATGCAAATTACTATAGCATACATCTGGGGCCTTTATCGGGAATGTGATCCAACTATAATCGTAATTATGGCTTAGCCAAACAATGCCTCAATCGATAATTCAGATAATGTCGACACACTCCAATGCACACACACACCCAAACACACACACACACATCAAGTGTTAAACATTAATTAGACTTTATCGGATCGCTTGCCAGCAAATAATATGTGTAATTACCGTGCTCTGCCCTAAGCGCTGATTCCGTAGTGTAGCGCTCCAATCTCACGTATCCGATTTACGGCCTGTGGATGCTCATCGATAGGCGTGGCGGCGGGCTGGTGCTGGGGGAAACAGCAACTGAGTGCCTTTTGGAGTATGTGCACTTCCTAGTAAAAGCGTGCAAATGTGTGATTCGATTCCTTAACAAGGATTATCTTCCGTAGATATATTATAAATAAATATTGGATATAAGAAGATTTGGGCTAATCTACTTATAGCTAAATTATATAGTTGTGCTATTCTTTTGGATTGATTTATGATATAGCTATAAAAAAAACCATCGGGTCCAGCCTAAAACACTATTTTCTTCTGTTTCTGCTTACTTAACTGAAGATTTTTTAACGCAGGTGGATTTCAAATCCTACGTTCCTTGAAAAATTTGGAAAAAATTGGCTAAGCCGACTTTTCGCAACATGATATATAGTCCCACCTTACGAAAAATGGCTATTGCAAAATTTCATTACGATAGTTCACGTAACACTTGGTCGACAAAGCTTCCTTCAATGTGCTGAAAACTTCTGAGTGAATATACTACGTAAAGAAATGAGATATCATCCAAAACAATATTTTATAGAATGCATAATACAGTTACACACACAGACTTCCTTATGAGCTCAAAACACTATCGAAAATTTTGAACCAATATACCAAATTTCTACTGCTAGTTAAATACATTTGCACAAACCTATTGTACTCTTTAAAAAATTTTCAAATATCTATTAAAAAATATGTTTTTGGCTAAGTTTTTTTAACTCAGCTTAGTAAGGATAGAAGATTCAGCTATATGGCTGAGATTATATATTTCATCGATACCTACTAGCTCTAACAGAAAAACCCATTTTTTGTGTTCGCTACTCTATTCCAAAACAAAAATATTTCGAAAGTAGGGTAAGGTACGGCTATTTAAACTACGTTAAAACAAATTCAATGACGCTAATAGAAGATGAAGAGAGTATTCAAAACTTTTCCAATGATCTATTTATTTACTTTTATTTCTCTATTATTACATCACTGATGGAAATAGATAGAAAAAGTGTTTAAGGCTATGACCACCCTATAGAGTTGTACCATCATCTGGAAAGCCAATCCATTTTTCCATCCTATTGATTTGCCATTATTGAGTCGATCGCGTTTCAATATTTTCAGATTAGTTTGCTGCAGCTTTGGTTACTCCCAATAAAAAAGCCATATTTCGCCGCCTGAAAAAATTTTATTACAGCTGAAAAATCTATTTTAGAATATTACAAAAGTCATAAAGTGAACAGATATTTGCTACAATTACATTCCGTAGATTATACAGTTTTAAAGAAGAAAAAGTTTCTTCCAACATACGATTTAGCTTAATTTGCCAGTATCAATAATTTAGTTTTCGATTTGATTACACTTTTCGACATAATTTTGATGTTTTCCGGCGGGAAATGAATGTTTTCTGCGCTTTGCGAAACTTTCCATTCCGCACTGCGTGCCCAAAGGGCTGTTTCGGGGCTCATTTATAATTAAATTTCCCATTGTTTCGGATTACAATCGGTTGCCAAAGGCAGCTTTCCTTTGGCATAAACATGAACAAGTACTGAACACACCTGAAAAAGGTGGCAAATACCCTGTGTATAAGTTGACATTAGCGAATGGCAAACTTGGCTGGGAAACTCTTTAATGGCCCCCTTAAGCCTCGAGTTGCTGCCAAATCGGCAGATCTAAACGGCAAACCTAATAACTGAATGCGTCTGCGATAAGCGACCAATTTAAAAGTCATCATCAACTTATCAAGGATTCAAATCCCGCGTGGCAAAACTTAATGCATTTCCTGCCGCTACAAAATCAATAGGAGGAACTCGTAATGCGAGCACAAGTAATTTAGGTAATATTATTTTCAGTATTTCTGTGTGTGGCGTGTTGAGGGCATGGTGGGGCATGGTGTGGCATGGTGTGGCTTGGTGTGGCGTGATGTGTGCGGAATGTAGTTTGTAGTGTGCCCAGCCCGGTCGAAGGTCAGGCCAAAAGTTACAGCCACACAATTGGGCATTGAGTTTTAGCCAAAGTCAATGCTGCGACTGGGCCATAATGTGCTTTTTTAGCTTTTTTTTTTGCCTTTTTGCTGTGCTTACCGGCCACAATAATTTGCATTTGACCCATTCTGAGCCTGTGGATTGCGTGACCAGGCCACGTGTGCGCCGGACTCTGCCCCAGACCAAGCCCCAAGCCCCAAGCTCCAAGTCCCATGTCCAGTACTCGGCCTCGTCCTCGCCGGCGTCCTCGTTCGCACTGCCAAATGTTTTGCTCTCAGGACTCGTTTAACACTCTACAAAAAAGCACTCAAAGTCCACTCATATTTACGCAACCGCAATTTGACCATAAATTGCCCATATTAGCTATAATTTTGTGTGCTTTGCGAGTGTTTCAAATATCATTTGTTTAACTGGCAACGGGTTTGCCGTTTCGCATTGTCCTGTGGCTTCAAATGCTTCAACTATTGTCCTGATTGCGGTATTTTTCGGCTTGCAGCTGTCCATTGTTTCAGAGCTGCTATTGTATACCCTATAATAAACAGAGTAATAACGGAGTTGAGTTCTCAAAAAGTATGTCAAACTGTTTCGTTTGCTCTTTTTTTGGCATTTGCAACACTTCGATCTGCGAAAGCCATCTAAAAATGTTTAAGCAATCGTCAACTCATGTATCTCTTCTTGATCCCCTTTGCTATTCATATCACAACATTCAAAACCTTTGTACTGGGTACCTTTTAGTGCAACACTCGCAACTTTCACACTTCCATTGTTTTAGTATTTTAGTACTTAGTATATAACTAATTTTCCATTTGCGAAAGCCATCTAAAAATGTTTAAATAATCCTTAACTCAAGAATCTATGCTTGATTCTCTTCCGCTCTTCATATCACAACATTCAAAACCTCTGTACAGGGTACCTTTTAGTCGAACACTCTCGACTTTCACTCTTTTTACCTTTCACAATCTATTGTATTAGTATTTTTGTAATTTTCGATCTTCGAAAGCGATCTAAAAATGTTTAAATAATCCTTAACTCAAGAATCTATTCCTGATTCTCTTCCGCTCTTGATATCACAACATTCAAAACCTCTGAACAGGGTACCTTTTAGTCGAACACTCTCAACTTTCACTCTTTTTACCTTTCACATCTCATTGTTTTAGTATTTTAGTATTTAGTATATAGTAGAGTCTATGCTTGATTCTCTTCCGCTCTTAATATCACAACAGTCGAGACCTCTCTACAGGGTACTTTCAAGTCGTGCACTTTCAACTTTCACTCTTTTTACCCTTCACATTCCTTTGTTTTAGAATTTTAGTATTTAGTATATTGCAGTATATTTTTAGAGCCATCCAAAAATAATCCAAATAAACCTTAACTCAAGAATCTATGCCTGATTCTCTTCCGCTCTTCATATCACAACATTCAAAACCTCTGTACAGGGTACCTTTTAGTCGAACACTCTCAACTTTCACTCTTTTTACCTTTCACATTCCATTGTTTTAGTATTTTTGTCCAGGCATTTTTCTTTTGTTTGTTTTGTCGCCCAGTAAATTGATTTTCAGTTCATGTGGCAGTGACATGTGGCATGCGGCAAGTGGCATGCGGCAAGTGGCAAGTGGCAGATGCTTTATAATTTTATTCAACACAAATTTTGTGGATGGAATTACTGACAAACTGTCGCACAATAAAGGCAAACACAGCATAACAAATGATTACAAAATTCTCGGAATAAATTCATAACTAACAATGTCGGATTTCACTCTCATGAAATATTCAGAGTTCGAACACAGAAACAACTTGAATGGAAATTATTGATTCCTTTTTCATTCCTATAAATAAATTTCATCTCTATAGAATTACTTCTGGAAGAGCTGTCAATAATAATATGGATAATTGCGTATAATAAATATATTGACCGATTACCATTTCGTAGAACCATTTTAAATTAAGATATTGCAGATTGGTAGATGACCTTTGATATGGTTGGCTCTGCCGAGTCCATAGGTGTCTTAAAAAAAACTTTATCAGATCTTTAACCCTTTCGGGACCACTGGGACAATACGTCCCATAAATTAGCCAACATCTGTATTTTTTTAAATATCGAAAAATATCAGTGACTATATCAAAATAATGGGTGTAGTCGACCTTTCCGATTAGAAGACAGTGCCTTAGGATTTCGGCCGCAATGCTCAAAATACATGGAAATAAGTATTCTATAAACTTTTAATGATTGCAGTAATATCCCAGGATAAAATGAAGTTTTCAGGATTTTTAAGTCTGCAGAACATATTTTCTTAGCCTCCTTTCAGAATATGCAAAAACATTTGCCACAACTATCTTGGATTTTGAAATAAAACCCCGTTCCGGAAATGTTTATGCTAGTTGGAACTCCCATTTCTTATTATATACATGAATATAGAAGCTATTCATTTATCAATTGTATATCAAACGTGGTGTAGGGTATAATATATAATACCATAGATCCTAATATATTTGATCCTCCTACAAAAAACTAGGTTGTGGCGTAGGATTTTAAATCCACCCACATAAAAAATGTTCTTCAGTGAAGGAAGCAGAAATAGAGGAAAATAGAGCATCAGGTTTTGACCCGAAAGGGTTGTTATGGAAATTTAATAATAATAATAATGTATTTTATAATTGTCCTGTTAAAGTTTTCGAAGTTGCAGTGAAGAATTTGGATATTGGAGGCTTTTCTAAAAATTCCAATTCTTATGAAATTTGGTGGGACAATGGATAATAACGAAAAACCGACTATATTATCCATATTTTCCATACTTTTTTGTCGGAATGTTATTTAATGACTGTGCTTTTAGAAGACTTCCTGGTATATTTTATAGTTTGGTTTTCACCAACTTAACTGAATACTCTTTTGCTCTCAGCATTTGAATATTGAACATTCATAAATTTATAGTTAAATTTATATATGGGTTGTTGGGTCCCCATAGATCAAAACTTCAGTGATTTCGCCATTTTAAAAGTTAATAAATTTTCATGCAAGAAAGACTAGGTTGTGGCGTTGGAATTGATATACTCCCACGTAAAACAAAGTTCATCAGTGAAAGAAACTGAAAGAAAGGAAAATAGTGCTTCAGGCTTTGACCCGATGAGGTTGTTATCCCCATATACGGTGAAACCTCTCTACAGTGGACACTTTCATAAGTGGACACCTCCTTTTAATGGACAAAACTTGTGAACGGGGAAAAATTTCAGGCGACCGTCGCTGTTCACTTTAGAGAGGTTTCACTGTAATTGGAATATTGCGGAATCGATCTCGCATGCAGTATGGATAGCTGCAAATGATCTAATATTGGCGGTTTCCATGTCTGCACAATACGTTAATTTTGAAAGAATAGGTATAATTACAGGTAAAATAATGCTTAACGCTTTTTCCCGCTAGATCCAAATATAAGACAAATCTGTTCGGAAACAAGCGGAATTGACAACATTGAATATGCAAACAGAAAAGTCTTTGTCGAAGACGATTTCTTGTCAAATTGCTCCCCATATAACTGCCGCAAATTTACCATATCCCAAATTATCCAGATACTCTCTCCTATGGGGCCCATGTATTATTATGTGTGTATGTATGTTTATGGGCTGAGTGCTATAATTGAGCAGTTCAAATCTACTTTAGAAACCAAAGCAACAAATTATTGACTGGACTTGCCTTAAAGTAGCAGTTAAAGCTAAAAGCTGCTGTGAAACACCATCAAATTGTGATTTTTAGTAACGTTTTAGTGACGTAGATTATAAAGAAAAACCAAAACAAAAAGGAAAAATCAATAAAAACAACGAAAACAACAGCAACAAATATAAAGTAAACACAAATACAACAATAAACAATAATAATAGTAACAATTAAAATAATGAAATAATGTGTAAAATGCAAAATATATAGTCAATTTTTAAGAGAATCAATCCAGTATTCGTAAGCCACAAGAAGGACAATCGCTCAATATGTCCAAGGTATGCAGCCTGAGCAGCGAGGGCAGCCAGCCGCCAGTCAATCCCACTCCCAGTCCCAGCGCCGGCGCCAGCGCCAATGCGAATGCCAACGCCAACACGAATCCCAATCAGCATCCCAATCAGAATCCCAATTCAAATTCAAATCCGAATCCAAATTCGAATGCAAACACAAACACGGGCAGCGCAGCTGCGGCACACGCGGCGTATGAGTTCACGCAGCAGCAGCAGCAACAACAACAACGACAGCAGCAACAGCAGCAACAGCAGCAGCAAAGTGGCAACATTGATGTGCCCAATGCCAGCACCCCGCTGCTGCTCGGCCATGAGTCGAGCAGCTTGAGCGACGCTGGCAACACTGGCAGCGGCAGTGGCAACGGCACCAGTCTAACGGTTCTGCAGCCATCGGCTCTGCTGAACTACGCGCCGAACCGAGCGGAACCGGAAGCAACGGCAGCTTCGGCCGCTGCTGAGCCGATGCTGAGCCTGAATAACGGCGCAATGAACGTGTCGGGCATGGCGTTGCCAGGCGGTCTGAATTTCGTGATGGGCGCCACGGTGAGCAGCAACGTGATCGGCGGGGCGGCAACCTCCGCACAAGCGAACAACAACGACACGAACAACAACATGGATAATGCGAGCGACGACTCGAACCCGGTGACCATTTACAGGTAAAGTCCAAGGCAACAATTCAGGGCCAGACGACCACTGGTTATCGATAATTATCGATTGATTCGATTCGATGTGTTGCATTAAAAATTTTCGATAAACTTCACCAATTGTTAGCGTAATTGATAAACATAACTGATTGATCTAGGGAGTCAATTCCACGCTATCTTGACAAAGATACAAGATGATCTTGTAGAGAAGCCGTAAGTTCCTCCGAAAAATAGGAATATATAAAAATTCCTATAGAAGGAGAAACTATGTTGCGGCGCGTTGGAATTGAAGGAAGCAGAAAGAAAAGCTCATTCATGCTGTGTTGTATCAGTGCTGAGTTTTATCTATATTATTCTGATTACCTAATCTGCTTCTGATTAGTCCTAAATATGCTTGCTTTATTAATAAACAATCACTTATTTTATGATATTTAAAATTTTACGAAATTTACAATTTATTTTTCAAGTATAATTTGGGTGAGATTCGAGTAAAAACATCGGTCCTTTAATCGAACGTGGAAGATAACTATTTTACTATTTTAGAAAACTATATGTTTATAATATATATTTTTTAACCAACATTTTAAAAATCACTTCAATTACCATTTGAATCGCTTTCCTTCGTCTCAGGTTTCAGATGATCCATGTGAGAAATACTGTTCTCTAATTCATTGGAAAAGTGTAGTTGGGCTCATATGAAAAATAGTAGATTGAAAACTGGTCTCTGTGCAATACAATTTTTCTTGAACTACGAATGAAACCGGAACCCATCTTGCGTCAAATTTTATAATTTGTAGCCAATGGTATTCTCAGATCAAGTCAATTCAACGGGTGGACTATAAAAATCGTATTGGCATCCAAAAGTTGAATATTTAACACATAAATTATTTCCCCTTTTGATACATATATGATTTTCCATCAAATTTATAGAGTCTTCCCGTGTGTATATTATAGCTGTTCATTTTATATAGGTGCTTTTATTGCTGTTCATTCCCGATTTTTACTGAATGTGCTATTTGCGAGAGTGAATCCATAGGTACAAAAGGAAGCGCAGTTGGCCTTTACCATCCTCTACAGACCTAACAAATTAATACTTAACTGTTTATTTCCGATTCTTACTAGGGTTTTATTTATCTATGAATTATGTTATAAAGCTATCTGCGAGATTGAATCCAAAGGACAAAAGGGTCCCCGTTTTGATAGTTGAATTTTTCATACTGTCCTACCAAATTTCAAGCAGATTGGTTCGTAATTAAATTTTTTCGGTTTTTTTTCTACTGCAAAAATAAATATAATCATGGAATATATTTTCATTTCTCGTGTGTAACTATAAAGATATAAGCTGTAGATCTACAGCTCAATCCCAGAGAATAATCTAACTAATGGAAATTTTAAATTAAGGCTTAACTTTACGTTATCGTCATGATATTATCTGCATTTTATATACATTATATAAGTTAAATATGTGATATCGTAAACTATGAGTTGATTGACAATCAATCGGTTAGCCAATCTCTCAAACTTAATAAAAAGTATTTGATCTGTCGAATGTATCACGTTGTACAAATTGACTGGTTGAATTACTGATAAGAACATCTTTCTATTAAATTTAAGTAATATATATTCATAGTTTTAGTATAACTTTCCATTATATTCATATAGTTTATTCATTATTGTATTGCCGCTCTATTTGCAGGTGCCGGGCTCCGATAGCGTCACTCGACTGCATGGAGGAGTTCAGTGGTACGGGCGGTCATCTTGATTTCGGTATCGAATTTCTCACTATTATATAACCTTATCATTTTTGTTCTTTTAGTTGATACTCTTCGATTGCTTGGCTTGTTTATATAGTTTCATGCATATTCGCCATCAAACATTTAGTATGTACAATACGGGTACATATATATCTATATATTCACATATATATACACATGCAAATACATATACACACACATGTAAGACGAATGATCCTAGATACAGGTACTCGAACACCGTAACTCCGACTAGATCGTCAAACCCATGCATGATCAGTTTTCTATCACCAGCACTGAGGAATAGATCTAATTGACTAACTTTACCCATTTTTAATGGGTTCTGGGTATTATAAGACTAAACTTTAATATATACAAATAGCTAACGAAATAGTTAGGGACTTTCATGGAATAGCAGCTAGTATTGTGGTTTTTGATTTCAGGATATACGATACATGAAACATATTAGAGTGTCCTTAACTTCATATTTCATTTCGTTGAATGGAAGCTACAAGATATAGTATTCCGATCCTTTAATGAAAATTCAGTGGATAAGAAATAAATAAAATAAATAAAATAGTGATATTTAGGGTTGTTATGGCCATATAATAATAATAATAATAATAATAATAAGAAAGAATCTTTCGAGTGTTTCACTTACCAAGCTAATTCCTTGGAAAACATGGGAATTACCTACCTTTAGTTATATGAAGCTATTTGATAAAAATAACTTGAAAAAGAAACCATTTAAAATGTAGGCCAATTTTTAGTAAATTTATTTATTTTGAACTGTTCGAGGTGCGCTTCCCGTAACATATATGGGATGTAGTTAAAATTTTTCAAAGCATATATACGAAATTAGGTGTCTTTAGCTTGGGACGTTTGGTAAATACTTCTAACAATAAGTCAAAAATCTGCTTAGTTTATTATCAAATTCTTAGCCATTCCAATGTGTACTTCACGTAATTGGAATATCGTAAGAAATGCTCTTTTGGGAATAGAGTAAAAACGGTTGTAATCTGTTTATTCTATATACCGGATGATTTGCGGATGATGCTGATCTCCAACGTATACGATATGTGATACATTGTAGGATCGGATATGTTTTTTTTTCTTTTACTTACATTTAAAAGAAACCGACATTCCTGTTAATGAAATCAGTATATGAAAATAGACTTTTTGGAAATTCAGCATTAGTTTTTTATTTTATCTTAAAGAACTTAAGTTTTTAATAAGGATCCAAGGATATACCTATGCAGAAACATATGGACTAATAGCTTCAAATATTCTCAGGTTGATTTTAAAGAGTTGTAGAAAGGTAGAACTAATATACATTGAATCCAAAATTTTCGAACAGTTCGATTATTATACAAATTATTCAAAGCTGCATGTAAAAAATTACAAAAAAAAATTGACTCATTTTCTAAAATTTCCCGAATATTTAATAACCGAACCTAACCTAATATATTTTTACTATCCAACATAAATGATAAATTTTTGGTATTTCGTTAAATATTTTGTTGATTTTTTTCTGTTGCCGTTTATTGCACGTGTTTTTACACCAAACTGAGTTTTTGGCTTTTGGAAATGGGTTAACAATGAAATAAATAACTGTTTCCCCCTCCTCATATTGACATGCTTACCGTAATTTAAAAAAAAATTTAATAAAAACCACAAAACCCGAAATTCCGAAACCCAACCAACCCTGACAAACTGATCAATCTTTGGACTGTTGTTGCCGCCAAATGTTACCCGTCCCCTAGGCCGTTCGATAAGCCTCGGCTCGAATCCGGCGCTGCCGTTACGGCATGGTTCGACGCCGACGCCCGGATTGCGGTACAAGAATCTGGGGAAGAGCGGTTTGCGCATCTCGAACGTGGGTCTCGGCACATGGCCGGTCTTTTCGCCCGGCGTGAGTGACGAACAGGCCGAGTCCATACTCAAATTGGCCATTGACAGCGGCATCAATCTGTTCGACATCTCCGAGGCGCACTCCGAGACAGAAATCGGAAAGATATTGCAGCGCACGGGTTGGAAACGTACCACATATGTGATCACGACCAAAGTCTACTGGAGCACCAAGTGAGTGAGAGTTCTAGTTTTCTGAGCAGAGACCACAATTTCATTCCATGCCATATTCTAAACAGATCCGAGGAGCGAGGTTTGTCACGGAAACACATCATCGAATGCGTGCGGGCTAGTCTGCAGCGGCTGCAGTTGAATTATATAGATATTGTCATCATTCATAAGGCCGATCCCATGTGCCCCATGGAAGGTGAGTGCTTCCACTCTGTGAGTTCTGAGCTCATCCATTTCACACGATTTTCTTTTCCTTTCTTGGGTTTCGATTTCAGAAGTGGTGCGTGCCATGAGCTATGTCATACAACAGGGTTGGGCCATGTATTGGGGCACGGCAAGATGGTCTCAGGTTGAGATAATGGAAGCTTACACCAACTGCCGGCAATTTAACTGCATAACACCGATCGTTGAGCAATCCGAATACCATATGTTCTGCCGCGAGAAGTGTGAGCTTTATTTGCCCGAAATGTATAATAAGATCGGTGTGGGTCTCATGGCCTGGGGACCACTCTCCATGGCGCTGAGCGATACACAAAATGGTGATAAACTCTTTCTGCCCAAAGGATCATTCAAAACGAAAAGCTTCTCATGGACCGAAGATGAGATCAATCGAAATGTAAGTTTCGAGAAGCAATTATATCTTTTTTTACTCTTTTTAAAGAAAATATTATATTCACTTTGTCCGAAAGGAAACGTCGTAGACTCCCAAAAGTTACATTCAGATGGTCAGAAGCAAAAACCCAATCGATTGATTCATGTCCGTCTGTCTGTCCGTTATGCATTTATGAAACCCGTCGGATTGGACTACTATATCATATAGCGGCCATATAACCACAAATCGGCTTTGGCCATATTTCCGATGTTTTCCAACTTATTGGATTCATTCATTTACATTCCCCAAGATTCCTTACTACCACCTACCGTTCTACCAAATTTTATAAGAATCGGACTACTTTATCATAGCTGCCGTATAACCAAAAGCCGGGTTTGTCCATATTTCTCTTGTTTTCAAACGTATTTGACTGAAAGTTCACATACTCGGAAGATTTGTTATTATCTTCCTCTATCTACGAAAAGAATATGAAATCTTCGGCGCGCCGAAGATAATCCTGCCTTACTTGTGTTTTAGTTCCATTTTTGACAATATTTTCACCAACTTTTGCAGGCGGCTCTGTCACCACAGGGTAGCTGGGGTAAGGATCGCATCGAGGAGGGTCGACGTCACTGCGATCGCTTAAGGGATTTGGCCACCCTTGCCGAGAAGCTGGGCTGCAGTCCAACGCAGCTATCGATTGCCTGGTCACTGAAACATGAGCCCGTACAGTGCCTTCTGTTGGGCGCCACCTCGGCAGAGCAACTGCACCAGAGTCTGCAATCCCTGCAGGTAAGTTGATCCAAACAAGGTATTGTATTGGGTTCTGATAGATTTGGTTTGGACTTTTGATAGCTGTTGCCGCGGCTGTCGTCGAGCGTGATGCTGGAATTGGAGCGCATATTGGAGAACAAGCCAGTGAGACCGCCAATGATATCGACACTGGCGCTTCGGTGACAATCAGCCTGCCCGCAGGGGCCACTTAGCCTGAGTGGCGGCGGACCCTGCGGCGCCGACTCGCCCAAGCACGAGGAGGAGGCGTTCATTGAGGATGCGGATGCCAAGGAGGCTGCCAAGCAGGGTTTCTGTGTTATTCAGTGACGAAAGGAGTCCTTAGATAATGATAATAAATTTTTGAAAGTGATTAGCAGTAAAACTAGCCTAAGTAGCAATACTATGACAACAACAATAAGCAAGCATGAGGTACAACAACAGCAACAGCAACAACAACAACAGCTGCAGGCCATCAGCAATACAACAACAACAACAGGAACAACAACAGTCGCAACAACAGGAACAACAACCACTGAACCACTTAATGCCATGCAAATGCAATTCGATACGCTTAACAACAATGACATAAACACAGCCAGCCCCGCCTCCGCCACCGGCACCAGCACCTCACACGGACCCGGACCCGGCTCGGATGCACCCGAAGTCGACCAAGCCAAGTCCCAGCGGGGTCGTCGCTCATTGCTCAACTTCAAGTCATTCGATTTCCACATCAAATCGCTCTACAGCGGCCTGCGTACCAACGGTGTCGCCACCGCCGGTGCCAGCGGTGCGGCATCAGCTGCTGTTACAGCCGGTGGTGCCGATGGCAGCGGCGGCGGCGCTGGGGCGGATCACAAGTTCGCAGCAGCTTCTCGTGCATCTTCCCTCGGTGCTGGCGGCATTTTGGAGCGAGCTGGTGTGCCACACAGGCCCATACCGCCGTATCTGCGCATCGAAGGCGTCGACCCGGATGCGGATGGGGATCCGAATACAGATCCTGAATCAATGAATCTACTGCTGGACTACACGCAATCCCCGTTTACGCCGCGACGCAATTCCAGCACCCAATTGCTGTCCGCCACCACTGGCGGGCGCTACAGCAACTCGCCCGCACTCTCCTCCTCATTGTCGCCGTATTTCCTGTCGCCATATATGGCCACCGGTGCAGCTGCGGCGCCAGATAAGCCAGATGACTGTGATTCGGGCAACATACGCCGTTCCTCGACCTCGGACATTGTGTCCTGCCGTCGCCGTGGCTCCAGCAGTGCCACCAACAGTCGGCGGCCCAGCACATCGGATCTGCTGCGACGCGCCAGGGAGAGGCGTGGCAGCGAGGCGCGCATGGGACGCAGCGTCTCCCACAGTGCCATGCGAGGTGGCGGCGGCATGGGCATGGGCGGCGGTGGCGGCTGCATGGGCGGTCGACGTACTAGCATGGCCTTCTAGGCGCGTTAGGCGCGTTGTCGACATATAAGTAGGACCCTGGAAGGGTTGGAAAATTCAAAACATTTCGTTAATCTGAATCTTATGTACTTCGAGGTTTTACGTGAAAAATACTCGCTGCAGGGGTATACGAGGGGCGCCTATGAGGTTCTTTTTAGTCCAAATGAAGGGAGACATGACGAAACGACGACTATTAAAAAATCAAGTACTTATAAATATATAATATAATACTAATTGACTTATACCAATTGAACAAAGCGAATGCCTAGAGTAAAGCGGAAGAAGATAAAGACAAAGTTAAGGATAATAAGACGAATGTACACTTTTCATAACAGTTTTCAGTCTCGAACAGGAACAGGAACAGGAACAAGAACAAGGCCAACATCCTAACACCAACATCTTCTACAATAGCTTTACTTTGGTATCTGTGTTTCACACTGTCCCATTTTTGATGACAATATTAGATCCTAACTACAATACTATAAACCAATTAACGGAGTTCTCAAATTCTATTTTAGTTTAGGTCGAGCTTTTGCTATTATAAAATATGCTTTAGAAAATTTTCAATCCTGAGAAAAAAACACACACAACACACACATAAGCACACCAATCTGCACTTAAGACGGAAAACATTTTAAAGAACATCAACCTTATGTGAATGCTCATATCAACTATAAAGAAAACCAAAAAAAAAACCAAAAAAAAAGAAAAAAATCTAAGGAAACTTAAGGAAAAACAAAGTGAAAAGCGTTAGCATCGGCAAGCCGAATGTTGCTTACTCTTGCGGAGTGTGTCGTGTCGTCCTCATCGAGGAGCTCAGCCAGAGCTCGGGCGGGCTCTGCAAGGGCGTGAGATCGTTTTTTTTTTATTATTATTAAATTAGCCAATATGAAGAATATAATTATAAACTTAGCTTAATAAAACAAGAAGAAGAAAAGGAAGATAACAAATCAAGTAAACAATTTTAGCTAAATGAACAAAATGCAAGACAAATTTCGAATCAAATCTTATAGACATAAAGAGCATTACGTAGTTAAAATCAATTTAAGCTAAAGGATAAAAATCAATTACGTCATATATATATTTTTTTTCTAACAAACAAAATGCCTTTTATTAAAGAATATAAAACACAAACACATAAATTATAAACAATTTATATTTGAAAAATATAATCAGACTACGATAAATCGAATTGTTAAACATTGAATTCAGCAAATTTATATACAAAAAACTAAAAAATAAAAATAAAAATAAAAAAATTGAAATAATATAAAGAATGTAGAATAATATAAGCGAGTATAGCAGATCGGCACAAGCCAAACTTGTAATACCCTTGCAGAAATTAACTGGACAGACATAAGATAGATAGATAGATAGGGACGTAGCGTGCTCCCCCTCGCCCTGGAGCATATCCAAATTTTGAAACAATTTGGGCACATTCTATGGCTGGGATAATATCCATGGCAAGCAATGATTAAGTGCCTGATCGGTTATAAGCAATTTGTTGTAAAGTTCATTTCAAATAACATCTGCATGTGCAGAAAAAATTGTTCTCAAAAGAATCTGGTTCTAACTTTTGTCTAGTTTTTTCTTATAAGCAATAAATTGCATATCGGTTATACGGGATAAGCAACATGTTGTACTCTTTACTTGCGGTAAAAATTGAATTTTTAGTGAGTTTAGTATAAAAATCGTTGCGTATAACCGGTGTCTATTATATTATATAAAATTTCATTATGAAATGAGCCTAGTCCACCTGCAGGGGTATCAAAATTTTGCCTCATTTAGATGCACCCAAAACTCAGACACCGCCACAGCGACTCACAAAGTTATACACACATCGATCAATGCATACATAGAGTTTGTTAACAAAAAATTTGTTCAGTCACAGCCTTGAGATATTATACTTATGCATAAACATAATAATAGTTATTAAACACACACATATATATATATAATATAATATAATATTAATAATATAATGCGAAAAACATGCGATTAGTAGATATAAACAGAAAGAAAGACAGACAGAGTATTGTCGTTAAGCGATTAGATAGTTAGTTCGATAGTTGGAAGGATCATTGGGATCATTGGGATCGATGGATCTATCAATGGAATCAATAGATAATGCATATGGTAGAGTGGTAGAGTGCATGGTGGTAATATTTTGGGGCATGTGCGTTCAACGTGCCACAATATGACACATATTTACAAAGATGCAAAATACATATATACAAATCCATGCATATATATACATCATATATACATCAAGTACATAAAGTCTTTTTCACATACGGACTGTGATTTCACGTAAAGTAATGAAATATATATACATATATTTAATGAAAAATGAGGAAATTATTAAATATTTAAAGAAAAAACAGAACATTGTAATAAGTTTAGTTTAATCGTAACAACAACAGCAACAACAACACTGAACGATCGAACAAGTTAGAAAATGTTCAAGGAGATTATACATACCTATACCTTATACGATATATGATATGATATGATATGATAATACATATATTATGTATTCGAGTGACAGACAGACACTATGTATTCACAATTAAAATGCGTTTGCGTTTGCCTTAAGTAAAATAATACCAAAAATCGATATAATATTAACTATAATAATTGCATCTAATAACAATCGTTGATCCGGAAAAACCAAATATGAAAGAAGTAGCATCCAATCAGGCCGGTTTCCTCAATCTTCAGTTGAAATTACGGTTGAGCTGCCTGATTCTCTATCCTTAATGCTAACTGGTGCTTGAGAAATCGTGCCTAGAAAATAACATAATATGTATAACATCATAATCGATAATACAATATAAACTCATAATATGCAAGCATTCATAAGAAATTTAGGAAATTATTTCAACACTTTTCGAATTATTATTATAATACATTAAGAACAACATTTGCATTTTTTGTAGTTAATCCGTCCTCAGAAACGGCCAACAGACAAGAAGTGCGCACGTGAGTCGAGTAGAACCCGAACCCGAGATCTCCCAACCTCCCCTTTTATATAGCCTGTACCCAAAAAAGTTTCAGATTAGTCAATCAATTGCCTAAGATTTTGGAAATCAAGCATTCGTTGTGGAATCTTTTTTTGCTCCAACGGGGATTCGAACCTTCCAACCTTCCTAATACATTTTGAGTCAAATGGAAAACAGTTCCGAAGATGTTTTGCCTCAAAAAACGTAGTATACATATATGGGCAAACCGAAAATTTTGATTGTGCTTCAATCCGATCGGTTCTGACATTCGAGTCGCTTCTTTCCAAAAAAAAAACCCCGATAAAACTTAATAACTGAGTTCTTAGTTATTATTATAACTAGCTGAAAGACAAGCAATATATAAAATATTATTTTTTTTAATCTTTCAAAGGAACGATGGAAAAGATTTATCTTAAAAGTGAGAGTATGCCTACAACGATTTTGCCTTTTTGATGTGATTAAGAAATACCATAAAGTCAAGCCCCTATTGTAACTCAACGGTTCTTTAATAGAGTTGGGTGTATCAAAATTTTCTATAGTATGCTAAAATTGACATATCTTAAACAAAATGTGTTCAAATTAGAAAAGAAACATATACCATGTAAAGCTATAGTTATCCCACAATAAGTTCAGAAATCTTACAAGTGGGGACATATAACTCAAGGATTCTGTCGAATTCCAACGTAACGGATATATTAAGATTTGCTTGAGGCAATCATTTTTCAAGTATAGAAAAAATCAGTTGAGTGTTTTTAGGTTCCATAAGCTTAGGTGAATATATGGAATATACGGTACGGTATGGGAGTACCTTCCACATTTTCAGTTTCTAATTCAAGTATAATCTATAATCTGTGACTGGAATCTCCCCATTTTCAAGTAATTTTCAGTAAAGCTTTGGGTACAGCGCTTATGATGCGGGAATGTGCGAGGTATTCCCCGGTGCAAGCATGTTTAAGGAAGATGCCAATTGGAAAGCAATAAAAAAAGCAAAAAATTAATAAATAAATAAATTAGGGTATAGAAAGCGTCGGTGCAAAGTTCAACTAGTAAATTAATAAAAGCAATAAACAACATTAACATTTAAAACATATTAAAAAAGATAAAGCCAAGGAATACACTTAATTATTTTGTCAGCGGAAGCAGATGGAAGATTTGTTATATTTTGTGAATTGTTAATAATCCGTAGGTAGAGTAAAAACAAAGTAAAGTCTATGAAATAAACAAAAGAAATACCTATAAATGGATGAATCAACTGTAGCCTGTTATTAAAGAAACAGAAAGTATTATCAAAAGTGCGGGGAATGCATATAAATATAATATATAATATATAAATTATATATAAATATGAAAATAAAAATAAAAGGGAATGTAAAACATAACGCTAGTGAATAAAATAGAGAACAAATTTTACTTTACACCAGAGAAAAGTTTAAAGAATTAATTAATGGATTAAGTCGAAGGAAGCTCGAAGAGATCGATTGTTGGAGATGGATGGAAACCCAAGTACATCAATTATATAAAAATTCAAGTAAAAAACCAAAAAAAAAAAAAGGAAAAATGATATTATTTTTCTTATCGAACCTGGCAATAATAATTGTAGCAATTAATCTTTGCATACGCCTAAAACTAATACTAAAACTAAAACTAAAACTAAAGATCTAATAATAATTATAACAATTCAATAAACAATTTTCAATACCAAAACATAAAACAAAAACAAATCAAAAGCAAAATCGATATCGAAATCGATTCACATCTTTATATAGATGCAAGCATATAAGTTTCATATATATATTTGAAATCGAATCATGCTTAAAGCTAAGCCCACAAATACTTTCAATATAAAAGCCAATCAATCTTTAAAAAAAAAACAATATAACAAAAATAAAAATTTATAAAACAAAAACACGCACTCGAAACAGATGCAAATCGCATGAGAAATGAAAAACTAGCGGGAAAACCGATCCAATCATGGCATCGTTTTGTTACTTTATAAAACACACCCAAAACACACTCAAAACACACCCAAAACACACCCAACACACACACAATCAGGAAAGCAACCCGAAATACGTATGCATCGGTTGCTCTTAAGATATGATTATAATATTAAACTAAATTAGGTAGATTCTATTTGCTTTGAAATGCATAAAACAACAAAATAAGATTATATAACAAAGGCAAATCGTTTACACTTCACTTTAAACCAACATTTAATATAAACAATAATAAAATGGTAACAAACAAAGAAAAGGTTATAACAAGATCGGTAATAACACAGCTCAAATTCTGAGAATATATATAAAATACAAACTCTTATCTTTCAATCAAACACCTGTCATTTTTCTTATCTCATTGTCAGAGGAATACCAAAAATTGGGCATAAGATTTGACAGTAAAAATTTCGAAACTTCTTGCGATTTTACGTTGTCAATTTCACGGACAGATTTTATATAAGTTTGATGGGGTTAGGTTATAAGGTTGGCAGTTTGACTTCAGTGTGCTCTTCCGAATACCTGTTGAAGGGGTTGCAGCTACCATTGAATTATATGGATTAACGCCAGTTGCCATCGGGTTTCCGTATTAATCTTCTTCTTTTCGTGTTGTGAGCCTTTCCAAAGTTTGTGTTGTGGGTCATCAGGCTGCACATTGTCCATGAACTACTCGAATACCCCTCTTCTTAGCGTTTGTAGAAGTTCATTCAACTGTTTGGCGACTTCCAGTATTCCGTGAAAGAAACAAGACTCTCCTGAATCGTCTGCGCTGTTCAAGTCCCTTGACTGGAAAAAGCTTACTAGCAGTAAGTATCTATATCCATGGCAGTAAAAATAGCGGTTGTACTGAATCCGTGGTGTTGCTGATCCCAGCACTTGTACAGGATTTGAAGTGCGTGAGGGAATTATTATCTGTACTACTTAAAAATTTAAGCAGAGTATCTGCACATTTTAAGCATTATCATTATAGATTAAGCTAAGTTTAGACTCAAAAAATAAAAAAAAATGAAATTCAATTTAATTTAAAAAGTATATTGTTTGTATATGTTTTACCAAATGCTCATTGAAATCGGTCGATTAGAACCGAAATTATTGATCATTTTAGCGCAGTACTCCTTAGAATCTCAACCTGAACGGAGTGCACAATTTATTCAAAACCACTAAAGCGATCAGCTTGAAATTTACAGGGTTTCTTTACAGATATAATAGCTATTTCTTGAACGAAAGAACTTTAATTTGTAGTAAAAAAATAACCATAAAATTCGATTTTTTGCTGAAAATCATTTGGCATTTCTTGAAAAAAATGTTCTTCTCAAAACCCTTTGTTCACGAACTAGATCATTTTCCTTTGCTTTTGATTTCCGTTGAGTTCTTCCCGTTTTATCGTCGACAATTCAAGCCGTCCTAAAAATATGGTAAAACAGTTAAAGTTTTCGGATATGTTAATATTTTTTCAGTTTTAAAGTTGCCAAAATTTCAAGATAACATGATATCATGTACTAGTACATTAAGTCAATAAAGTTTTATTGAGAACTCTAAAAATAGTTATGAAAATCACTCTATTTTTATGGTCGAAGAGATGTGTAACCCTTTTGTTATGACTATATACGACTTTTGTAAGTAGGGTGTTTAGTGGTTCTTAACTCCTTGCTTTGCTAACTCGTCAGCCATTTCCAGGATTTTAATATCCCATAGATGTTCTAATGACACATTCCTGAACATTATGGAAGACATTGCAGATATATTGCAATGTATTCCCCGAATCCTTAAAGTTGAGTGTATGATGGAACGATATAATGATCTATACAGTTGGTTGCATTTTCACCTAGTATGCGAATATGTTTAGTTAGACAGTAGTCTAAAGAAGGCATTTTTTTGTTCTCCTATCCGCATCCAACCTAGAAGAAAACCGAAACACAAATCCTTCGAGGTTTTGCACATTTCTTCATTTCAAAATCTGCGCACTTTTGCTCCTTTTTTACTGCGCATTTTCCAACACTGGCAACGCAAATTTGCGCGCTTTGCGATTCGAAGCTTTCACGCAGATTTCTTGGCGCACATCGATAACTTTCGCGCAGTGTTGGACACCGCTGGGGGTTGGATGGAGGACGATAGTGCGATATCCGCGCTGTTCGGGCCCAACTCACACCTCTGGCTGGGACATATTTACTGCAGTATTTGTTGTCTAAGGGAATGATTGACAAAATCTAAGGGCAACTGCGGCTAGCGGTACTCATAACTGTTCATATCACTTAACGGTACATTCCGAGAGACTGTGGCAGGTGCAACGGGGGCAACGGGTGCAACTTGCTCTGCAAAATGGAGCAAAGTGCGGAAAACGCTGTCGAAGTGAATCCCAGTACGGGCACAGACACGGCCATTGCATCCAACAGTGGGTTGGGTCAGGGTAAGTCGGCTGAATAACTAGCCAAATGTGGTTGTCATATCTGATGGAACCATCCTTATGTTATGTACTCAGAGCAAGCAACGACATCTGCACCTGCAGCTGCAGCTGCACAGCCAGTTGCTCCTAGGGCCATTGATAAGCTGCGGCGCTTCTGCTACGTGGGCCATGTGAGTGCTCCTGTCTATGTACCCTCGATCTTTGACCTGACTGCAGATGGCAGCTTTAGCGAGTTGAGAGCGCTGTGCGACCAGGTGGACAGCGGGGAGTTTGTGGATTGTCTGAGCAGCGTGTTGAGTCCCAGCAATGAGGAGTTTCTGCCAAGTCGCGACGAGTCGCTGCTCGTCCTGGCCGTCTACCTGTCGGCGCGGGCGGACGAAAAGCAGCGCACTCTGGTGCGGGCACACTTTTCCCGGCTGGTCACAACGGATACGGATTTGTTTGCGTTCATCAAGTTTGTAAAGCAGGTGCAGAAGCTGCTGGAACGCTCCACTCCGTTCTGTCGCACGGTGCGCAAAGCCACCATCGAGTGGTACCGGGAGCGATCCTTGAATGAACTGCTGCATATGTGGTCGGTGAACGAGCATAGCTGGCCGATACATCGGGATTTGCTGCACCGATGCCACTACACCGAAGAGAAATATGAGGATAAAAAGCTGGCCGTCTTGCGTCTGCTGACGACACCTGCCAAGGAGCTGATCAAATGGCCGCCTCATCTGGAACTTTTGTCGGAATGGAAGCATATAATCATGGGCATATGTCAGATTCGTCTGATGAGGCCCAACGAGATGCCACTGCCAATTGTTAAGCAGTTGTCGTTGAGATACGAGCATTTGCCCCGACATATTCTGAACCATCGAGAGCTGCTCCTCCATGTGGTACCCACAATGACCTACGAACAACTGCTCCAGACCTGGCCAAAATTCCACGATTTCTTCAATGTCCATCGCTTTTGTATGCCCGAGTATACCAAGAATTTCCTCGATGACGATAAATTGATTAAGGCAAATGTGCCACCTGTTCGGATCCTCCTGCAGCTGACGCGTCAAAGGCGCTTAAGATATGTGAGTTCATGTGTTACGAAACTTACAAATGTAGCCAATAGTCCATTTTATTATTATATGACCATAACAATCCTTTCGGGTCAAAACCTGAAGCTCTATTTTCCTCTACTTCTGCTTTTCATGTGGGTGGATTTAAAATCCTACGCCACAACCTAGTTTTTCTAGGACGGTCATACCTAAAGGCATGAGCGGGACTCGAACCTCGCACCTCTTGTTTGGCGGGACAGTGCGCATCCACCCAGCCAATAGTCCATGCAATGATTAAAACCATATTCCCCAGTGGAGATTCGAGCCCCGGACCTGGTGCAGCCAATCGCGTTTAATTTTAAAAAATGTCAATAGATGTTGGCTTGTTTGAAGCTGCATTTGGGTATCCAAATGCATAACTAATAAGCCCCTCAACTTCCAAGAGATAAGGCCATGACAACCCTAACTGAAGCACTATTTATCTTTATCTCTGCTTCTTTCACTGATGAACGTGTTTTACGCGGGTGGATTTCAAATCGTACGCCACAACCTAGTTTTTTACCCTGATCCCAGTGCGCTCTCCACTAGTCATCTGGAGCCAAATGTATGTATGTATGTGCAAATGTATGTAACAGGCAAAAGGAGGCGTGGCATATCCCATAAAGTATATATATTGTTGATCAGGATCAATAGCGGAGTCGATTTAGCCCTGTCCGTCCGTGTGAACGCATTGATTTTCGAGATTAAAAGATACACATATCAAGTTATCAGATTTCGATGATACCACGCCCTCTTGACCTGATAATCGATAAATTCATTTTTCAATAAAATGGCCAGAATTTTTGCATTTACAGAGCTATCGGCAGATAGCAGAATATAATTTCCCATAAATTTTGATAAACCCCTCCACGAAATATGTATAGCAGCCACAAGTACTGAAAGTTACTACGCAGAAAGTTGCATCCAAATATTATTTCATCCTAAAATGGTCCCCCTTAAATTTAATAAATGCTCATAACTTCTACAATAGTTATCATAATATATTCAATTCCAGAATCTATATTTATGACTATGTCATAACCCAATTCTGAAAATTTAAAAACATAAAGATATGACCATAAGGTATGATCATAAGGCCTAGAATTTGCTGAAATCGGGCCATAATGGCCAGGTGAAAAATGAATTACTCTAACTGGCGTCTAAACTATTGCAGATAGAGGCACGAAATTTGGCATGTAGGCTCACAAAAATAATGTGCAAATTGCAGTTTCTCAAATTTTGGATGCCACGCCCCCCTCCCCAACAAATCAAAAAAATGGATAACATTTGCATTTTTTTTTTGATTTTAAGGGAAGATTTTTCAACACATTTATTGTAGAATAAAGTTCGAACTAGTCGATCGGATCGAAAATACTGAAGTTTTTCGCAAAATTGTGTAAAATTTTTCCTAAAATTTTACTGCATAACGGTTAAAGGACATCTGTGTTTGTAATGGTATTAAGCAATCCTGACTGTAGCTCACTCGACTAGAGCTTTCTTAACATATATTTCTAGAGGGTAGAATCAATATTTTTGGTTTCATTGAATTTATACAAAAATCTAAGACCCGATTGATGGTAATAACTTTGTTATTTTTAGATAGCAGGTGACCCACCACTCTTGTGGCCAGAGTTTATGCAAAGTCTATATTTCACATCGTTCGGCAAGAGCAAAAAATTGGGATGTCGCATACATGTAACCCTTAATCTGGAATCGTTGTATTTAAGGAGTAAGTATAAATATGAATCGGAATTTGGTGTTATTCAACGAGAAAAGAGGATTGTTGTCAAATGTAGAACTTCCAGTCGTTTCATATTCCAAAACTAACATTCTGATTTCCTTATAGAACTGCTAAGTGGACGTTATCGTGGCGTCAAATATTTGGATGTTCTGAATGCTATCGCATTCAACTTTTTCATGTGCGATGAAACTGATGTGTATTACTGGTATGACCAGAGTGGGGATCTCAAGAAAATGCTCTGGACACGAACTATGAGCCAATATGATGGAAAGACGTGTTGTAGAAACAATGAGGTTCGTTTATCCCTTATAGAAAGTCACTAAATACTGATTCGTAATGCCTTGTCTCTGTCATCGCAGATTCCTAAAATAAAACAAACTCTAACAGATATTCTGGACTTTGCTGAAAAGAACGAAACGACTACATATGATCTTTTTGTGGCGATTTTGCCCTGTGCAACACGCGGCAATCCGAACAATCAATCGGCTCAGCTGTGTAAGCGTCTGGATGAGTATCGCCGCAAGCGGAATAATAATGCCAAGTAAATCGATTAAGAAATTGATCATAATAGGTTATTTATAACAATTCTGATGATTTCTTTCTTCCCCACAGGTTTATCATAATGAGTTTGCTTCGAAACAATCCTTCTATGCACTACTCAGTCGAACGGAACGAGAACATATTGGAGCTATGCGGCATCTCGGAGCAAACGACTCGGTTGATACATGCCTTTGTCGAGGGAAAATTTTACTAAATTTCAACTTTAGGATCGCATTACCAATAGATAGGTAAAAGAAGGGAATGATTGCGTTTCTGAAATAGAAAGAAGCTCGCCTTTGGTATGTGCGTGCTGGTCACACACAGCATCTCTCTTGCTCTGTCTCATTTTTGAAACTATCTCCCTCTAGTACACACATACACAACACACACACACATAGATGGGCGTACGCAGATATTTTAGTTTATATTGGAAAGAGGCCTTTTAATCAGATTAGAAATCTGGCAAAATCACTGAAATTCAAAAATATTTTTTTACGCAAATTTTACTCAAGCCGAACGGATTAGATATTTTAATTCATTCGAATCATCCTTAAAGGATTTGCTTAGTATAAGACATTATTTTATAAGTTTAGTTATAAATCAAAGCTCGAAATTTACGAAGGGCTTCAGCCCCAACTGCGTACGCCTCTGCAAGAGATCGGAGAGTATGGAAACTCACACATATTTATTGTATTCATACACATATATATTGTATATATGCATGACTTATATAGGCATTACTTAAAGATGCTCTTAAGCTTAAGCAATACACAATACACACGAAACGTACCCAAACACATCACAGGATCATCAGACCCAATCAATAAGTATTATCTCCATGCATCAGAACGCTCATTTTGTAACGGTAGAACTAATTCTTATGAATCTTAACTTTTAAGTTGAAATTTGAATTGTATTTAACATAGTTAATGAATTTAATTGGAATATTTATGTTGAAATCGAAAACGAAAACGAACGAACTGAATCTAAATTAAATTTGGATTAAAAACGATTACAAAGTAAATCTGAGCAAAGCGAAACACATTTACAAATTGCCTTACAAACAAAATGTTAGTCAATCCTTAATTTTAACTTTAAAAAACAAACATACTTAATACAAGGAATTCTCAAAAGTCGTCAAAAATGTACTGAAACAAACACAACAAATGAGAACTATATAAAAACAAAGCATTTAGATCAAATATTCAAAATAGTCCAATCTAATAATAGGCTAACTCCAGCTCCGAGACACTGAAACTCAATGTCGGACGAGAAAAAGCTAAGTTCTAGGTTTTGTGTTAAACATATTCAATTATACTGCCCGAAAACGAAAACTGTGACAAGGAAATAAAATATAATACATAAAACATAAAACATAAAACTAAGCAACAAACATATAAGAAAATTTAAATTATTGCGTACAAGACAACAAATTTATACTCAGGGACCGCAGAGACTAAAAATAGTATTCAATTTTATTTACAAGAAAACTAAAGCCGACAAATATATCGAAAACAGTTGAAAAATTCCAAAGAAAATAATGTAAACAGATAACAAACGAGTAAAACGAGTAAAAATAACTCCAGCACTACCAAAAATATTAGAAAATAAGAAACTACAGATGCTAATCGATCGACAGTATTATATGAAATAAGCCTTGTACCATATTGTTTTTGGTTTTGTTTTGTGTTGATTTCAGTATTATTTTAACTCAAAAACAAGGTAATATGAAAGTTAATTGCTAACTATAGCCTATTTTTTAATTATTTATACCCTATTTTTTAAGTATTTTAGTTCTATATAGAAAAAAGTTAAAAATTCAAAAATTGTTCGAATGAATATGGCCGAAAACTTTAGGATTGTGGCATATTAAAAAGGTCAATTAGTAAAGAGAATAATGTAATTATGTCAAGGATACACAATTCCTTCCCGACCAGATAAGCCTAATTTGCGGTCCCTGATTTATACAGTTAAGAACTCCCAAGGTGCCATACACAAACTGAAACAAACTAAAACAAACACTCAAAAGATCACAGAAATCTATTTACGATATGATTGTAAATCGCCTGAACAAAACTTACGAACAATAATTGCAGAAAGAACAACAAATTCGACTACATTAATTAAGTGAAATTTGTTTTAAGTGAATTTATTAGATTTTTGAAAACAATCAAAGAGAAAAGAAAACATAGAAATCGAATTTGAAACAGCAGAACGAAGAAGAAGAAGAAGTAAAACAAATAGGAAAATGAAACGAAAAACAAAACTTAAGAAAATTATAATTATTATTAAAAACATAAAACATATATTCTTCGGGTATAATAAACCAATATGCTCGGCACGCATCTGTGAAGTAAACCGTTGTGATCACTTTGAATTCTTAATTTTACGAATCTGAAGACATAAAAATTTGTGAACGAAAGAGAAAAAATATGAAAATGAAAACTAAAACCAAAACCAAAACAAAAACAAACTCAAGAGCAACTAAAATGATATATGTAACTGCAAACCAGTATAAAGTTTCAAATCACAAAATATTGTATACAATTAAGTTCATTCCATTGGGGACAAAAGATTCAAAACTTACAGTGAATTTCAATTGTAAACCAACCGGGAGCGTAAACAAAAAGTACCTAGACTCAGAAACATGCAATATATAAGGCAGACAAATATGAACGATCATTCATTCATTCATTCAACCACTTTGGCACCACAAGCGCAACAGTTAAACTAGCAAAAGTACATTATATACCACAAACCCACATAGTACATATGTAACACACACAAACACACTATATACACTGTGGCGTAGGCAGGCTAAAACAATAGTTTATTTTCCGAAAGTCAGGGAATCAGACCGAAACCCAGAAACCCAAACTGAATTGATATTAATAATAGGAATCGATTAGTATATATAGCTGGTAACCTCTTTATTCTCAATATAGATTTATTATATTATTTTGGGGCCTCGGTGGTCCAGTGGATAGCGTACTGTCCCGCCAAACAAGAAGTGCGAGGTTCGAGTCCCGCTTATGCCTTTAGGCATGACTTTCCTAGAAAAACTAGGTAGTGGCGTAGGATTTGAAATCCACCCACATACAAATGTTTATCCGTGAAGGAAGCAGAAATAGAGGAAAATAGAGCTTCAGGTTTCGACCCGAAAGGGTCGTTATGGCCAAATAATTATAATAATAATATTATTTTCTTATAGTCCCGGTGCCATGTACCGATTCTATTTGCTTCTAGTCAACTTATTTTGTAGTTAATATAAACAATTATATTCATATAATCAACTCTTAAATTTTGAGGCGTTATGATCATTCCAATCCAACTAAATCCAGTTCCATTAAAATTATTCAAGTAGGGAAGTATTATCTTCGGCATGCCTAAGATTTCACACTATTTTTCGATGTTTTCGATAGATAATACAGTTTTATATAGTTTTTCATATAGTTTTAGATAGTACATTCCTTTCCAAATTTGGTGGATCGCCAGAAAATCAATAAAATTGAAATGTAATTTCTTTAAAAACAAGAGTATATTATATTCTTCGAAAAAGAGTATAAAATAACGAAAACAAACCGGTCAAACCGAATTTTATGTACCGGTATACCGAAAGTCGTTGAGTGGCCTCGGTGAACCAGTGGATAGCCTACTGTCCCGCCAAACACTAGGCAAGACCCTCCTAGAAAAACTAGGTTCCGGCGTAGGATTTGAAATCTACCCACGTAAAAAAAGGTTCTTCAGTTAAGAAAGCAGACATAAAGACAGATAGTGCTTCAGGCTTTGATCCGATAGGGTTGTTATGGCCATAATTATACTGAAAGTCAATAGCTAAATATTTAGAAACTTGCCTTAACTTCCCCGATTATCCCTTAGTTTACTTTTAGGAAACAAAATTTACCTCGGTTTGACTCCCTGCTTTCAACAGTAGTAGGCATTTTTTCAGATATATTACCGTATTGATAAGTCACGTTTATGAAACGAGCTTCCATCTATGATTATCCAAAATTATTGAACATATTAAAGAAATACCAAGAATTGTGATGTTATTTTCCCCAAAAAGTTATCCTGCTCAGCAGCCACATCCTTATACAAGACACACGCTACATACATATATAGCAGATGCTTATATAATATAATTAGCTTACTACATACATACATATATACGTATATATCATAATATATATATTATCAAGTTGTATTCCGCATTGTAAATACTTGAAAGTAGTCAAAGTATTCCTAAAGTACTTTTGTTTCATTCGTTATGAACTACGTCAAACGCACGCAATCCAAACAACAGAACAGTTGAAATATTAAAAATGAGAACAGAAAAAGTATTTAAGATAAAAAACAAGAAAGGAAAGGAAATGCCGAAAGATTAGACTCAACGATCCATGATCCAGATCAGATCTGTTAAACCTACTTACATGTAAATCCGCATTAGCAGCAAACAAGAAGCAAAACTTTATGTGATATCTATTTGAAAAATAAGTGAAATAAGAACTAAACGCAAACTGAGAACAAACTAACTTCAGATATATAGGAAAAATTTTTAAATTGCTGACAAGAAATAAGGACAAAAAGATACAAACAAAGCCACAAAAAACAAAACGCACCTATCGAAAATTCTGCATATATTATCTATTTCCATTTCATACTCCTCCAGGACCCGAAAACCCAACCCCCCAGCCCAAGCCCTACCATAAACACCCTCTGTTACTAGTTACTAGTTCGAGTATCTAGCACATAAGATGATATACATAGATATGCCCTAATGTTATCGTATGTATTTATGTATTTATCGTGTTCGGTTGCTAATGACTAAGTATTATCTCTAAGCCTATGGGGTTACCACTACCAACAAAATAATTGAAGCAATATCCAATACTCTAAAGACACTCTCACATATTACCATATTGCAATATACATACATATACATATATATATATATATATATCTGTGTTTTCACCAAATAAACTAAACAATTGAAAATTGAAAATTGAAAAATTAAAAACCAAAATAAGCAAGTGAGGAAGGAATATCTTCGGCACACCGAAGATTCTATACTCTTTTCGGCGTTGGTGCAATGCTAAAGTTCGATTAGTTCGAATCCTTGGTTCACTTCAGTCGATAAAATTCGGTATAACTAAAGTAGATTTTGAATAATGTATACAGTGAAACCTCTCTACAGTGGACACTCTCATAAATAGACACCTCCTTTTAATGGACAAAACTTGTGAAGGGGGGTAAAAACACATGTAAATGAACCTCCCATTAGTGGACACCTCTCAATAATGGACAAATTTCAGGCAACCGTCGCTGTCCACTGTAGAGAGGTTTCACTGTAATCATCTTCTGCGTTTATAGGCCACTCGTTTTTAAATTTTGTGGATCGATAGTTAAGCAATCTATATAATTTAAAAACAATAGCTCAAAAACTATAGAAACTATAGGCAAAAACGACTTCCGATATCTCAAAAACTGACGAACCAATTCCCACACATACAGACAGGCGGACTGACTTTTTGGAGATTCAAATTTCAGAACCACGCGAAAGCACCACTTTCTTTGTAAAGAGCATAAAAATAATACACAATGATATAATGGAGTTCCTTTCTTTTTTCCCGATTTTCGTTGCGCTCCATATTTGCGCCATGGGACTACGATGACATGACAGAAATATGGCGCAATAGTTTATAGGTGAAAAAGGAGGAATTTCCATGGAATGATGAATGGTTCGATTGTAACTTTCATTTACCTTTTATACATTTCCTTTTTTATGAACTTATATTTATATTTGTATTTGTATTCGTATTTATATGTATGTATTCATACTTCTTATACACGACATGAAATTGAATAAAACTAAAAGAACTTCAAATTCAACTAAATTTTTCTGGGTTTTTTTTCGTGTTTTAAGTTGGGTTCTTTGCATGGTTCTCATCTAATTGGGTTGGCTTGGTTGGTTTGGTGGCTTTGGTGGGAGTTTCTGTTCCTGTGTCTCCTACTGCTTCTCCGCTTGCTTCTCCTCTCGCTGCTCCACTATTTGTTCTCGGTCACAATGCCAGCCGGACCGCAGATGTAGAGCTGTTGGTTGGCACGTTCACGGAACGGTTCGAAGCCCAGCTCCTCCGTGGGAATGCCGTATTGCTTCAGCTTGCACTCGTAGGTCTCGAGCAGATCATCGTGTGCCTTCCAGGCCTTGGCCAGCTCGTAGCGCAGATCAATGATGATCTGGTTCTTGTTGTCGACCACGTCGCTGACGGTCTTGTCCACATCCTCCAGCTTGCTAACGAATTCGGGTGCACAGGTGGCGATGGTCTTGCGCAGGATGATGCTGCGCTTCTCGTCCTCGCGCATCAAGGCGGCAATCTTGCGCTCGAGCAGCACATTCTTGAGGCCAGTCTTTTGCTGCAACTCAACGATGACCTCGTTGAAGCGAGACTTGAGTGTGGCACGCTCGGTAACCAGAGCATCGTTGCGCAGCAAAAGCGTCTCCGATTCCCACATGAGACTGCGCACCTTCTTGTCCAGGATGTTGTTGCTCTTTTTGAGGCGGCTCAACTGCAGCTTGTCGCGGTCGTAGAACTCCAGCTTGCGCTGCAGCTCCTTCATGTGCGTCTTGGCCTGCTCCAGTGGCTCCCGGAGTCGACGGGTCTCAGCGCTCGCTTCGCCGGCGATGCGTTCGCTGCGATCCGCCTGGCGACGCAGCTGTTCGATCTGCTCCTTCATGCTGCCGATGAGGGCCAGATTGTTCAGCGTGATGTCGTTATAGTAGTTTTTCATGTCGTTGAAGGCCAAATCGTGATGATCCTGCAAGTCCTTGATCTGTTGATTCTTGCGCTCCTCCACCTCGAACATTTGCGAATTGTAGAAAAGCTCCAGCTTGGATCGCTGCTCCTTCATCTTCTCCTCGTGCAGACGATCATTGTCCTTGCGCTCGTTCTCGAACAGCAGTCGCTGTTCGCTGTGCAATCCGATATGGAAATTGACATTGAATTTAGTTGGGGATTGGGTTGGGGCTGGGATTGGAATGGGGACTTTGGATTTGGGATTTGGGGCAACGTATACTCACAGCAGTTGCTGATTGAAGTGCGCCTCCAGCTGGCGGTGTTGCATGTCGCTCATCTCGATGCGCTCGCGGACAATGCGACGCAGCTGGCGCTTGTCGTTCTGCAGCTCCAGCTCCTGCAACACATGATGCTCCTGGGCGACCTTCAGCTGGGTAATGGCCTCGGCACGCACCTCACCCAGCTTGTTGTGATTCTCAAACTGCAGATGCTTCATCTGCTGCATTATATGTTTGGTATCAATGTCAGCCAAGTCCTGCGTGGCCTCGATTTCCTTATCCTTTTGTTGGAGCTCATATTTGGACTCCTCTGTGCGGGAAAGGAATTATTAGAATGGCCCTAACCAAGTCCAACCCATTTTGGACACTTACCCAGCTGTTGGCGCGTTATCTCCCAGAATGTGCGTATCTTGTCGCGCTCCAATTGGAAGTAGTTGCGCTCCTCTCTTTCGCGATCCATTTCCGCCTTGAGGCGCAATGCAAACGCCTCCAGCTGATCGCGAGTCATCGAAGATGTGTCCACGCCATCGATGAGCACTACAGATAAACAGAGACAGATAGTCGGTCAGGAATGACTTTAACATTATGAAAATTTAATAAGAATGTCCTGGAATGTCCTTTGGCCATTTATGTGTTGTGTTGTGTTGTTTGTATTTTAGGACTGCCCCCACGCCTGCATGTGTGCGGCCCCTGCTGTAATTGGTTTGTGCAATTGGCATCGTTGCCCGGCTGGTGCCATGCCGGGCCGTGTCTCCGGCTAGTGGCGCCCCCACCATGCACCAGCTGCCATTGGCCACTGACCACCGGCCACTGGCCACTGGCAAGTCCCAGCTTTAACCAGGCAGCCTGGTCCTTGGCTCGTGCAGCGATAGAAACAATTATGTGCGTTGGAGGCCGAGCTGGAGGTTTGTTCACTCGTGCAAATTAAGTGGACAATTTTTTGCGCTCGAAATGCTGCATCCTCCATGCTGCATGCTCCATGCTGCATGCTGCATGCTACATGTGGCAATGGACCCACCCAGCGCTACGCCGCCTCCGCCTCCGCCTGCCTAGTCAGAGTTGAGTCGGCTTTGCCACAATTAAATTGTATTGGACATGAGTGTGGCGGGGCAAGGGGCTCCACATGGACGACACGTATCACACTCTGTTTTCCCGCTGACCAAGCGCCAGATTATCATTAGTTGACAAATTGCTTAACTAGCCCAGACCCAACCCCCAAGTATTCTTCAAGTACCCAGTTTTTGACCAAAGTTCCAAACTAAGTTTTTATTTCACTTGTTCAGCTTATGTTTTTTGAATATTATAAGGCTGAGACGATTGTGCATCCAAAAGTTTATTATTATACGGCCATAACAACCCTATTGGGTTAAAGCCTGAAGCATTTTTTCCTTTTATTTCGGCTTCCTCCACTAAAGTCCTATGCCACAACCTAGTTTTTCTAGGAGGGTCATGCCTATCGATATGAGCGGGACTCGAACTCGCAACTCTTGTTTGGCGGGACAGTGCGCTATCCACTGAACCACAGGGTCCCCTGCCACTCCTGATCCTAACGATAAGCTAACAAGAAGCACGTCTTTAAATTTAACAAATATATCCTTGGCTTAACGAGCTTTTGGCTATAGCCCAAAACACATCCTTTTATTTCATGACTTCCGAACCCATGGATTTCATATTTATAAGATTTTTATATATTTTCAATTTTTATATATTTCTAGGACCTCCGCAAGAAGAGTCTTTTAATAAACACTACTTGTGTTGGTTTCAGTAAACCGTAGAATTTTCTTCAGTTGATCTGATAATTATCTAGTTGTTTTTGAAGGATATTTTCATATCTATTAACAGTTATTTTCAACCTTCAAGTTTACTCACCTGGAAGCTTCTTTTTTCCCTTTTTACCCTTTGGCGGCTGTAAAGATAAAAATTTTTAGAATTCGCATTGTTCTTAAATAATATTGGCTTTAAAACAAAAAAAACCAAAGTAGGAAAGGGAAATCATATCAACAATTTGAACGCACCAAATGGTTGTATTAGACTAAAATTCTTTGATTTTTTCAAATTTTTGATGTATTTGCAATATATGTTTGCTAATAGAAAACTCCGAATTAGATTAAAGCAATTTTAGTCTGTTTTCTGGTTTCTTCATTGAACATTTTTTTAGGTGGGTGGATTTCAAATTCTAGCCCACAGCCTAATTTTTCTAGACTAACAAATTTCCCACAAACTTCGTCTTTATAAAAAACTGAGGGACTAGTTGACATACATAAAGACAGACAGAACAAGTTAAGGCTCTAGTCGATACAACCCGATCCAAGCAGTGCAATTCAGTCAGAATCGCGCTAGAGTCGGCGCTGCTTTGCTGGCATCTCCATATTTGACTTTTGACACTCTTTTGCGAATAACTTCTGTGTTTTTTATTCCATCGACTTAAAACTTTCACTATAAGTTCAAAATATATGCCAAAATTCGTCGAGGCTGACCGTCATGCGAGCACAATTTTGAAACCACTTGAAAGAGACTAGATACCCAAAGAAGCACAAGGTGTGTATGGAAACAAGAAAAAATATCATGGATCGAATTTCTATCTGCGAGTCGTAGTCGCATTGTAACAAAATCGACACATTTCTGAAGCGGATGGTAACTGGTGATCTGACACAAACGGTCTCCAAACCAGGATTGTCGGCCACCCAGGTTTTCCCACGTGTTTGGTGGGATTGGCAAGCAATCATCACTATGAGCTGCTCTCTTACGGTCAAACTCTTAATTCGGACCAGCAAGAAAGAAGCATCGATAGTGACACGAAGCTCCGAGAGCTTGGTTGGGTGGTTCTAATTCATTCATTAGATCTCTCATCAAGAGATTATCATTTGTTCCTGTCTATGGCGAATTTCTTTTATATCCTCATGCCATTTGGGAAATAGGAAATAACAGGCAGGAGGGAGCGTGGCAGACCTCAAAAAGTAAATATTTGCTTGATCCGCATCAATAACCAAGTTTATATAGCCATTACTGTCTGTCCGTTCGTCCGTCTATCCGTCCATGATTTAGCTGGTGATGAATTGGTCTCAAAAGAAGCTTGTGAAAATCGAGAAGCGTCTTCAAAATGGCAAAAAAGTCGAGCAAAACACCTAAATTTTCATGCAAAAATAATAGATTACTGCTTACCCAACCCTATCGGGTCAAAGCCTGAAACACTATGTTTGTTCATTTATATATTGTTCATTTCTTCCTTCACTGAAAATCTTTTTTTACATGGGTGGATTTAAGATCCTACCCCACTACCCATTTTTTCCATAGGGTCATCCCTACCCAATATATATGCTATATAAAAGTCTATGACAGAGTATCCCTATTAAAGAAAATTAAAGTATGCGAGAAAATAGGTGACGATACGAAATTCTCTGACATCTCTGTTAACCTTGAACTGGGTGCATACTGACGAAAATGCTTGAAATAATTCGATTCTGGAACAAGAAGCAACAAGCTCCAAAACAGATGCAATGGATTGCATTATCAAAGGGCGCCAGAAAGGAGTGCCGACAGGACAAACAGGAGAAGCATCCGCGGCTGCATATGCCCTGCGAGGGGGAGCAGTGGGTATAGAGTGTTGGAACAGGGAAGTTCGTACCACACGTTGGACCTTGCAGGGAGGGTAGGTAAGTGTTCGGGAAGAGTCCGGAGGGAGATAGGAGGCGGATAGGAGGGTGATAGGAGGGGGCGTGGTCCGCAGAGTCGCTGTTTTAAATAATGTGATAGCGCGGCTTTCAAAACAATTTCACAACAGCTGTTGGCTTATTGCATATTTTATGACTGCAAATTATTCAAAAATTTTCGAAGCCGCCTCGCCTCGCCTCCCCTCGCGCTGCGACTGCGTCGCGACGCACAGCGTGTTCGCAAAAGGCGTAAAATTTTCATAAATAATAATAGTACATATATAAATATATATGTATTTACATAGACGATATACATGTCTATATATAGGTGTGTAGTACTTATGCCTCCGCTAGGTACGACGCGAATATACAAATTGTCGAAAACGGACAACGCCAGCAACGCGGAATGCTGCCTCTGCTGTGCCTCTGCTGCTGCCTCTGCCGTCGCCTCTGCTGAGATTTAACGCGCTGCACAATTCTTCTGCAATTTAACAAGAGTTGGCAGGAGAATCTGCGGAGCGGAGAGGGGGCCGGTTGCAGCAACATGCACATTATATACCTACATATGTAAATACACACTCGGAAAAATAATGCAACGAATTCACGAGGTCACAGATGTGGGCTTCAATTTTCCACAAAAATTGCTGAAGATTCTTATAAGTTATTTGAAGAAATTAAAAAAAAAACATTGAAAATGTTGATAAAAACCGACTTTTCGTTGTATGACATTTGATAGTGATCCAATCCGATAGCTGGAAATCTGAGAGATTGGTGGACATCGATACAAACGGATAAATACGCGGAAAGGCAGACCTACGGACATATAGAAGAGCGATGGACGGAACGACAGGCAGAAGGACAGACAGAAGGACAGACAGAAGGACAGATATAAGGAGAAGCCGAACGACAGACAGAAGGACAGGGAGAAGCACAGACAGTTCATAGACAGACAGATGTACAGATAGAAGAACAGACAGAAGGACTGACATAAGGACAAACTTAAGGACAGACACAAGGACAGACATAAGGACAGGCCGAAGGACAGATAGAAGTACATATAGGATATACAGAAATACAGAAAGATGGACAGATGGGACAGACAGAAGGACATGCAGAAGGAGAGACAGGACAGACAGAAGGACAGATAGAAGTGCACATCGGACTGATAAAAGGACACACAGAAGGACAGACAGAAGGACATCCAGAAGGATAGACAAAAGAACAGGCAGAAGGAAAGACATAAGATCAGACATAAGGACAGGCAGAAGAACAGATAGAAGTACATATAGGACAGACAGAAGTACAGAAAGAAGGACAGATAGAAGAAACAGACAGAAAAACATACAGGACATACAGAAGGAGAGACAGAAGGACAAACGGAAGGACAGACAGGACAGACAGAAGGACCGATAGAAATACATATCGCACAGATAGGACATAAAGAAGGACAGACATAAAGACAGACGGAAGGACAGACAGAAGGACAGACAGAAGGATAGACAGAAGGACATGTCGGACAGACAGAAGTACAGATCGAGCAGCCAGAAGGACAAACAGAAGGATAGACAGAAGGACATGTCGGACAGATCGATTTCTATTTAACTTCTGCCTATTCTAAAGTTCGCTTTGGTTTCAAGAAATTTTTTTGGATAAACTATTTTCGGTTAGCTTATGATATTGTGCATATTTTGCGAGCTTATGGGCTTTGAAAATTGTAAAAGGTCTAGAGAAATAAATAAATGAAGAATACTTTGGCAAGCTTAATTTTCAGCAGTATGGCAGGTAAATTATGTGGATGAATCGACAGATCAGAAGCCTAACTATTTTTGCCATCGTTTATGCCAAATTGACAAAAAGAGACGACAAAAACTACGTTTAATGGATGCATTCAACATGACAGCCGGTTCTTCCGTTTTTAGATAAGATAACTCCATAAATTCTGCAAAAATCGATTTGAAATTTTCAAGAAACATTTATCGATTCACATTCTTTTTATCACACAAATGAGATTGAAGCTTGACTTGCACACGGATTTCTCCGGTTGGTTTTTGTCATAAGGCTGAAGGCTGGATGTGACCACCCATTGGATTCTTCCAGTGTAGCTATAAATGTTAAAATATACACATAGTCGTGCTTATGTATGTGCAGCATGTTGTTGCAACAGCCTGGCTTGGCATGAAAAATTGAATGTGCCAATGCAACCCGCCTCCTCCCGGAGTGCACAGTTGGTGAATTGCGAGCTCCGAAAGGGCAGTCGCCGCCGTCGCCGCCGACAACCCGACAAGGAGCAGCGTTTGCTGCCCAGTTAGCTGGGCATCTCTTATCAGAGATGCGTCAAAGCCAAAAAACAAGAAGAAGGAGAGGAAGAGAAAGAGAAAGAGGGAAAACCCAAAATAAAAACAAAAAACTACCCGTCGACAATATGAAAGATGTCGACCAGCTCTTAACTTAATATAGTGCATTTTACAGCCAAAACAGCTGCCGTTTGCTGTTTCCCTCGGATCGTAGATCTTTAAGACTTACCATATTGCTGTTGTGTTCCTTCCGATTTACTTGCCGGAGCTGGCCAGTTGCTTGAGATTTTTACCTAATTTGTAGAATGCTCGCAGTGTTTACACTAACTATTATTGTTGTTATTCCTCCGTGTGGCAGTTGGCAACGCGAGCTACCAGTTTACCGGCCGTAAACAGTTGCCAGGCAACCAAATGTGGAATCTATAATTGATTTCGAAGTATTTTCTAATCGACAGGTAAGTGTGAATTTCTGAATTTCTTAAAAACGACTGAGAATGTCTGGGAACCTATGGGAATAGAATAAAATTTCAGGGCAAGAGCTGATTGAAAAAATCTAAAGAAGTGATTCAAATAGAAAAGTCAAAAATATAGTTTCAATTGAGTTGTGTTTACTTATGAATATATCCAATATTTTCTATTTATATAATGTTCACTTTTAGATGCCATGCAATTCCTAAGAGTTTGGGATGAGCCTTTGAAAGGGATTTTAGTTCATTGAAATCAATTATTACAATAGCTTAAGATAAAACTCGGAGGTCTTGGTGGATTAGTGGATAGCGCAGCTCCCCGTCGAACAGGAAGTCGTTGGTTCTAGCCCCACTCATACCTATGACATATATCATGACGCTCCCATGAAAAATAGGTTGAGGCGTAGGTTTGAAATCCATCTCCATTAACAAATCATCTGTGAGGAAAGCTGAAATAAAGACAAATAGTGCTTCAGGCTGTAAAACGATGGGGTTCTTATTTTATTTTAATTTAAATTAAATCATGCCAATTAATAACACAGTTTTGTGGCATTCTGTGCTGGGTATAAGATATAAGTATACGAAATTGAAATACCCGTTTAAGAAGTTAACGTCTGGCTGATAAAATTGCCAGCAACCGGGTCGAGTCACATAAATATCCTTAGTCCTGGCATTGCCTCGGCACCCAGCCCCACGACCTTCGGTCCTGCGTTCTGTGCCCTCTGCCCTTGGCCACTTAAAATATACAGCCCTCGGCGTCGCCAGAGTGCAGCACATTCTGGATGCAAGTCAAAAACTTAACAACAAATTTGGAATTGAAGTCATTATTAAGTCTTTAAGATCTTAAATTCGCATACCCTGTCAGAAGAGATATAAGATATAAGATATAAGATATAAGATATAAGATATAAGATATAAGATATAAGATATAAGATATAAGATATA
>JBANCY010000270.1:0-46108 GCA_037040045.1 Phorticella flavipennis | reverse complement strand
ATTGAAGACGCAGAACATGTATTTTTTGTCTGTCCAAGATTTTCTGCTGAACGGGGCGAGCTCAGTTTAGTTATTGGTCGATCGATGACCTGCTAGACATCCTGCTGAGCTCGCGAAATAATTGGGCTGCAATATGTTCCACAGCACAAAGGGGTTATACTGGGTGAAAGTTCCAGACTCATGCTTGTAATGTTTTCCCACTCTAGTAAAAAAAAAAAAAAATCAAATAGACAGACAGATTGTCTGACAGATAGACAGATGCTGCCTCCAATACAACGCCTGGCATCCCCTGGAGAAGGCGTCTAAGGCTGAGACCAGTCAGACATAAGGGTGGGCTACTGTTCCCCTCCTTATGTATCAAAGACACCTGGGCTGAGATCACCAGCATTCCAGCACCTCAGTAAGCGGAGTGAATTCTAGCATGAAATGAAATGAAATAGCTGCTGGGCTAATGTTGTCGCAACTCCCGTCCCGCGAAATAATGGCAAACATCCTAGGAACGTTCTTTGTTTCGTCACTATTTAGTTAGTGGTGCGGACACAGTTGAGTTCCTATTCCTGACTAGCACGGATCTGGCTCTGCCTTCAAAAGAACAAGCTGAGATCCATATGCTGACCCATAGCGTCGTGATAGAGTACAAAGCTTATCGCAATATCTCACCGGAAGACGTAAACCTAAGGAATGCTTACGGGCAAGCCGAGATCGCCTCTATTAACCTCCCAGTGGATAGCGCCAAGACGGCTTTCATAGCCGGAGCCCTTAAGGTTGGAAGGGTGATATGCACATTGCGCGGGAGGATCAGCGTCACCAAGTGCTTCCCCTATCTGCAGTTTTGTTATATGGCCAGAGACTGCAGGAGTGAAGTGGATAGGTCGAATTTCTTCAGAAGATGCGGTGCAGAGTGGCAACTGGTAAAGGACTGTCAGAAGGAGCTAAAGTTCATAACCTGTTTGCGCGACAAGTGGAAGGTGTCCGGTATTCTGGAGCGCCCTCGCAATTAAAATCATTGTGCAGCTGCTCACGAATTGCTGGAGGAGGACTTCAGAGAAAAGAGTATAGATGTGTTCATACTAGTATGGAGGAGTCGCTATCTGGTTCGTGAAGGCAGCTACCAGGGAAGCCAAGCCAATCACCAGATTCGTTAAAGCCAAGATACTCGGTATTACCGGATACAGCTGCTACTCTCCATCAAGATGGCACTTACCTTGTCGGACGTGTACACCTCATTTGACATCAGCATAGCAAATGACGGCCGTAAGCAGACTGCTCAGCAGATCGCTGAGCCAAAGACCCTTGCGAAGAGTCAGTGCAGAATTTAACTTTAGTCACTCAATACTCAATGCGCCTAACTCTGCGGACTGCCACAGAGCTCTGGATACAACGAGGAAACATTACATATAATATTAAAGAGCTTAATGTAATTTAGACACACAATAATAGCAGACAACTTGGAAATATCTCTATACTTTTCAACATTAGACATTAGGGAAATACCCTCTTTATGGAGAGGGATAATAAACGATTCTTTCCAAAAAAAAGGTTTCAAACAGAAAAATCACATCAGAATATTCAACTAAAATTAAAACGAAGCGCAAGAAAAAAACTCAACTGCCTGCAAGGGGCCTCAATTGATGATACGTTTTCTGCCAGATCCACCTATTCTTTAATAATTATCATCATATTGATGCCCATCTTTAAGAATTTCTTCTTCATTAGCTAAGTGAACTCGTTGAGGTAATTATTTGATTTTGGTATAAAGGCGTGGCATACAAAAATTTGAGAAACTGAATGTGGGTTTCCCTAGCTATTATAACTTAGCTGTCAGGTAACATATTTCATAAGTCTGGCATAATGGGATCAACATTATGGGAAATTCATTTCCGATTACACTCATAATCATATATACCAGATAATGGTCATTTTATCGAAACTAGTTTTTATCGATATTCGGGCAAATAGGCATCTAAAATTGAAAACAAACTTGATCTGCGTATGGCGTGCACCCATACCTATTCTCAATTAGGATAAATATTAATATGGCCATAACGACCCCAACGGATCAAAACTCGAAGCACTTTTTCTTTTTATTTATGCTTCCTTCGCCGTATAACTTTTTTTACGTAGGTGGAGGGTCATGCTTATCGACGTGTACGGGACTTGAATACCCACCTCTTGTTTGACGGGACAGTGCGCTATCCACTGGTCCACCGAGGCCTCCCATAAATTGGGATAAAGAACGAATATATATTTTTCATTCGGTAGGATATAGTAAGGAAAGTAAAAATAAAAGCAGAGCCTACTTTTCGCAATATTAAAATTTTTATTTATTCATTTCAGTGTAAAAATTAAAATGACACATTTTTCCCTTACGCAAATTTCATATGTTACTTTCTCCACTTTTTCGCTCATTGCAATGCATCCTGCATTTGTTGAACAACACATATAAAACAAATTACTTATACATTTACATACATAAAGTATATGTACATATGTATATATATATTATCGATTGCAATCATTTATGAAAATACAATTGCAAACTTTTATTGTTTTACAAATTCATATTTGCATTGTTATTGTTTCTCGGTTTTCTTTATACTATATATATTTATAAATTTATTAATAATCGATTCAAGCATACTTATATAGTGATGATAGTGGTGTTCGTTTCGCTGATCTTGAGTTATGGTTTCCATTTACCTTACTACGAAAGTTGACCTATATTCTCCGTATAAATTACTGTTAACTTAGAAAAAAAAAGATGATAATTCAGCAAGACCCCAGGGGCGACTCTTAAAAGGTATGACGGACCGACTGTTCAGGAGCGATTTCTGATGGCTGATGGAATGGGATTGGACGTGAAGAGGACACATTACACATATACATATAGTGCTATACATATTGTAATTGTTGTACTAATTATGCGAATACAAAAAGTTCTTAAAACAAATTATTGCATATCGAACTAAACTTCGGCGAGAACTCCAACTGAAAACTGTCAAAACCTAAACACACTGAAGATGAGGAACTATTCGGGTTTTGAAATGTTCAAAATGTTTTATAATATCGAATAAAACCTAAATGGCAAATGAGTAGAGCAATTTATTTTTTTTTTTTCATTACACCTTCTCGTAGAAAATAGCATAATTACTTTGTGCAGAAATAACTCCCAAAAGGGTTAGGAAGAAACAAAAAATCGATTGAGCCAGGTCATTCTGTCTGTCTGTCCGTCGGTCTCCCTGTAATCCTTTGTGAGCTATTATACTGAAGCTTGGCACCCAACATACTTTTATAAAGACGCGGCACATTGGTTGAAGCCGACCGAATCGGATCATACCTTTGATAGGTTTTTCTAGCAATTAGATTGAAATTCCGCAGGTTTCATTCTATTGTTTTCTAAAATATATACGATAGCTTCGATAAGACTATGAAATGATCGACATGCTGAAGATAATCCTTTCTTATTTGTTTTTTTTTTTATTGGTTTCTTACCCAAATTTCATTTTAGTAAGGGAAATTTAGACCAATTCCGGTTACTGCGCTCAAAGTTGGTAATTTAAATTCGCACTTTTGCTAAGTTGACCCAATTTATATTAGATGGAAAATTACAGAAATATCTACTCATTTGTCATTGACCCATTTATTGATCGACTCGAAAGAATTGGTAAATATTAGAAGGATTATTAGGGATTGTGGATAATGAAAGCTTTGTTTATTCTGAAAGTTCAGTTGTTGGTCGTATAATTATGAGTTAAATTAGTATTATTGACGTTCCGATTTTCAGGCTATGGAACAATTGAGACAAGGATCAAATTAAGAAAAGAATCAAACATTGAGCGAGAGTGCAATTTTCTTAACTTTGCGAGAGGTGTGCTTTTGTGATATTCTCCATTAAAATCGTTATATAGGTATAGTCTATATGGACTTTAAAAAAAAAAACATTCAATTGATTTTGACACCGGCATGCCAATGGTCTTGTAGTAATACTTTGCTTCTGTTAGGCACTATTTTAATTCATTTCAAATCCCTTACATAAGTGTAAACTGTTTCTACTTATCGTCCGATTTGTATCCTTCTTGCTTGAGTTTTTAATGTATTTATTTATTTTAATTTTGATAAAAATTTGTTAATATATCATTTTTTATTTCGTTTTCCTTGATTTTGTTACATTTTACCCCTTTTGTAAGTGTGTTCTTGTCCTCTAGACTAACTTTTGGATGATCAAGTGCCATCTTCATTTTCTCTTAATGTTCTATTTGTTTTTAGTTTATCATTCATCATTGTTTATGCCTTGACGACAATTATAAAAATTTCCCGGAGAACTCTACATAACAATATTTTTATAGCATGCGGTTGATTTCAAATAATAGCTAAGAAAAAAAATGCATATTTGTTTTAATCGTACAACAACGAAATACTTCACATTTATGAATATGTATTAATTACATTTACTTTTTTATGGATCGTATGCATTAGCCTTAATATCTACATATACATTCATACGTAAACGACGCATCTTTACATAAAAATACATTTATTTTATTTAATTTTATTTTATATTATTTAATTTTATTTTATTTTAATTTATTGTAATTTTAGTCCTCATTGTTTTGTCTTGTGTCGTTTTGCAGATTTGCTCTTTAAACTTTCGGCCAGCTGCGCCCCAAGAAACTCCTTTATCCTTTATCAATTATCGTATACCCTACGAAAACAGAATCGAGAAATTGGAGACTTTGAGGAGGGGCGCAGTAGCGAGGTGCAAATATAATTGAATGCGATTCGGTTTGCAGCGATTATTATATGGCAAAAGATCACAATACAAATCTTTCATTTCTCAGGCCAGAGCAAGTAATTTGCATTTGGTTCTTGGAAGGTCAGACATAGTATATAGCTCGTCGTCAACTCATGGGGCCTACGTTCATCGAACATGGGCCAGTTGACGACACTATGTTTACCTCGATTGAATGCATTATTCATTCGTTTTTTAGTTATTTTAATTTTATTTTTGTTTGATTTTTTCATTAACAATGCGTTTAAGTCAATAGCTAATCATTTTAATAACGGTGGATCGTTTGATTCATGTTTAAATCGATTCGGTTACATATGTATTGTGTGGTCTGTGTACCATTAAACTATAGAGTAACATACGTACATACACTAATCGTAAGGAGAATTTGAATTGAGGCATATATACAATCTGTTGCTGATGTTTCGCTGTCGTTTCTGCTATTGAGAATTGTTTATTGCAAAAAATTTCGAGCTAAAGGTTTCTCTCTGCAGATTCTGCATGCATCGGTTGCCACGGACCCATAAAAGGGTTCTTAGCCCACCCGTCAACCGATCAACCGATGGATCGATCTATCAACCAAGTTAACTGCCGTCAGTTTACATTCAAATGGCTTAAATCGCCCTTTATATATAATATTTAAAAAATAACTAGTGTATTAAAATAATATACATATTGTATTGTATACACTTACATATGATTATGAATTACACATATATATATATATATATATATAGTATATAATATACAATATATATATGCATACAATTCATAATAAACTCTCATTTATAATGTGAAGAATCAGCGCACGGAAATTACTTAGTTTTTAATGTTTCGTTTCATATTAAAATACAATTTACAGGCAAAAATATGTTTTAAGTAACTCTGAGATCATTTAAATGTATTTACTTTTTATGGATGTAAATATTTATGCAGACAGGACAGATAGACAGTACGGAGAAATCTTAACATAGCAAACGACAATTGCGTCTAGGTATATCTATTCCATTGCGCCCGGTTGGACTACCCCCCATGGTAACCCCAAACATGGGTAACAACCATATTGAGCACATTGCATATATATACCTATATAGGGCGGGCGAATCGGGCGATCGCCTCAAACTCTTTCAAAGGCAACATATAATGAAGTAAGGTACAGTTCGACAAACATTGATATTGAATCCTGCGACAACCCCATTCAGAATCGGAGTAATTGGAAAATTGGCTCCTTACTGCTCACAGTTAGGATCGTTGACATTCGTCTCATCGGCATTGACGTTCGACGCGTGGGCGGCCACATTTACAACCACTGCCATCGCAGCAGCAACATTCACCTGGCGCAACATGCGCAGCTCCTGCGAAGACGCTGTCTCGCGGCTGATATCATCTTGACTCGACTTGGTCACACTGACGTTGCTCAAATTCAGCGCCGCGTTCTCCGCAGCTGCATTTAGTTGCTTGTAATCCTGGCCAGACAGTTTCAGAAACTGTTCGTAGGTGCTATTGAGATGCTGTTCCTGTTGCTCCTGATCTATGCTGAACTGTTCTTGCTGTTGTTGTTGTTGTTGCTGTTGTTGTTGTTGCTCCTGTTCCTGATGCTGTTGAAGTTTACTGTTATTACTGTTAGTACCAAAGGAGGCGTAGGGCGGCGGCGGTGGACGGTCCTCATAAGATAAAAGCTGCGGATGCTGCCGCAGGGTTGTCTGTTGCTGTATCAACATATGAGAGCTTATACGGGGCTGTAGTTGCTGGTGCTGCTGTCCTTCTTGCTGTTGTTGCTGCTGTTGCTGTTGCAGCTGGTAATGGTTCTCTGGCTGCATCTGCGTATAGAGCACGTCGTCAACATGGAGGTCAGCAACACAGTGCAAGCGTTGGTGCTGCGGCGATGTTGGCGAATGTTTGATGATAGTCGAAACTCTGTCCTGGTTGTCTGGGATGGCCACCGCTTTGCGCGTCTCATCAGCAGACGATTTCTCATTGTTGCTCTTGCTGCTATTGCTGCTATCGTTATTTTTGCTGACGCTGTGGCTCTTGGGATGGTTGTTGTTACTGCTATTTGTTGAGTTGATGTTGTTGCTGTTGTTGTTGTTGTTGTGTATGTTCTTATTGTCGTTGTGGTTTCCACTTGTGTTATTATTGTTGTTGTTGCTATTGTTGTTGTTGTTGTTGTTATTGTTATTGTTGCTGTATTCGCTGATTTGTGCATTGGTGGGGTTCGCGGTCATATTGGGCGCTGCTTCGTGCAGCTCATGCTATTCCTTTATAAGACGATATATGTGGTGCGTGGTGCCGCTATTCTGCGCCGCCACCTCGAACACATACGCTATGCAAAGTAGTGTCTCTTGGGTTTCGCGCGCTCGCATTACCTAATCAAACGAGTCGGAGGGAAATCAAATTGGGAAATTTGGAAGTTAAAGCATAGAGCACTCACTTGAAGTATTGTAAAGTTCTCGAGTACACTGTTCATCATGTAGCGTTCAGGTAAGTTTTTCAGCTTTTGTATGAAGTTGATCATATACTCGCACATGGGAGAGCGCTGAATGCGATACACGTAGCGATTGTTCTCCAGACGGGAGTATTCACTCTCCACCTTTTCCACAACCTGCTTGCCGAACGAACAAACGATTGTCGAGCAGACGAGTTCAATATTTTCATTGCTTTCGTATCTGGAAAGTACAGAAAAAAGTTAAGACTTTAGTATATTCTTTTCGGAGAAGTTAAGATGTCGCTCTTATCTGTTATACGGATACCCTTGAGACTACCTTTCGATAGGCATGACCCTCCTAGAAAAACTAGGTTGTGGCGTAGAACTTGAAATCCACCCACGTAAAAAAAAGTTCTTCAGTGAAGGAAGCAGAAATCAAGAGAAATAATGCTTCCGGCTTTGACTTGATATGGTTGTTATAGCCATATAATAATAATAATATTGATGCTGATCATTTTAAAAAAATTCATATGTTTTAAAATGCAAAACAAAATATTTTCTTAGCACTTTTTTATCAAATGATTTTGATATTTTTAAAATTTTTTATACTCTTTTCGAAAAAAATAGTATATTCACTTTGTCCGAAAGTATATAATGCATTAAAGGAAACGTCGTAGACTCCCAAAAGTTACATTTAGAGTGGTCAGAAGGACAAAATAAATTGATAGTTCCTTGAGATATCGTAATGAAACTTGGCACATTGCCTTATTTTCAGATTTTATATGGACGTATCATAGTAATGTGCGACATTTGCCTAGCCAAAGTTTTGAAATCCCCTACTTGACTCGATAAACAAATACAATTAATGTGCTTTCTGGGACGAAATAATCGCCAAATAAACTTACTGGCTTGTAACGCCATAGAAATCACCCGTTTCGCTTCCAGTCGTAACATCTGTGTTGAGATCCGCCCAACATTTAACCAGGTAAAACGCATTCTGTGGACCTTTTTCATAAAGATCTTTAAGACCACCAGATTTTTCAGGAAATTTGTCGAATATTTGACGTATGTCAACAGTCTGTAATAAAATATGTTTTTGATTAAATAGCTATATTATGTATTTCGTTGGCGAGACACTTACCTCAAGTAGTGGATCGGAAAAGGATGGCTTGCCGCCCAGCTGTACGAATAAATGTCGGTGATACTAGAGACAAGACGATGTTATTAAAATGTGACTGATATTACTACAAAAATTCATTGAAATGTCAGTGAACTTACGATCTCTTCTCTTTGGATTTCCATAAAGGCCGTGAACTCGAGCAAGCGGAATTTGTGCGTGGCAATAGCGCGACCCTCCCATGGTAGTTGAGCAGGTGGAATACCAGCCTCGATTTCGCCGGAAACCGCCGTTGAGGGTTTACCGGGGGTATAGGGTGGCTGTGCGAATGGCTTAATGCTGTAATCATAAAAACTATTGGTCAATGCAAATGCGTTTTATTTTTCATGTGCTGAAATTTAGCGGCGAATGCGACCACCGCGTGGGCGACTTCAACTTACTCTTGCGATGTACTCGGCTGTAGACCAGGCTGCCAAAATTGCTACATACATCCGAGGAAAGTTATCGGGGGGATAATGAAAGAAAAAGGAGAAGAAAATGGGAATTATTTATATGCTAAAGGTGGACATATTCCCAGCAGAAAGGCACTTAAAAACTTAGCTAAGCACGATTCGTCTGCGCTGACATGCTTACACAGCTTGATGATACCACTAACCACACAACATATAGAGGCATTATACCATATAAGCGGAAAGTCACTGAAGAAAGTTATATTAGGCACCGAAACAACGGTTTGTCGTTGTCGAACACATGAAAAACTGAGACGGCACTATAGAAGTCACGAGATCGAGAAAGAGAGCAATAGTAACGTGTCTCGCGAATGGTTATTTCAGGACAAAAGTATCGTTTGACTATTGTATTTATTCATTGTGGAAAGAAAATTTACTGGGTAACTCTTCGCGTCCTTCAAATTATATTTTGCAAGCCAACTCGACTTATTTGTATACCCTTATTTGGAATATAACCACAAGCTATATAACTATGCTAGTCTTTTCTGTATTATACCCTGATCCCAATAGAAAATTGGTATTAATTATTATTATATGGCCATAATGACCGCATCGGGTCAAAGTCTAAGTCTGCTTTCTTCACTGAAAAACTTTTTTTTACTTGGGTGGTTTTTAAGTCCTACGCCATAACCTAATTTTTCTGGGAGGGTCATGCTTATTGACATGTGCGGGACTCGAACCTCACACCTCTTGTTTGTCGCTTGTATTGGTATTAAGCGTATAATAATATTGTGCAAATGTATATAATAGGCAAACTTTTGGCAGCTCCCATTAAGTATACTATATATTTTTTTGATCGGAACATGTCCGTCCGCCCTAGCAGCTAAATTATAATAGCTAGTGGCTCCCTGTTTCGCACGTAATTCCGCATAGATGTTGCGGAAAGTGCATTTTCTGTCTTTAAGCCCAACCTTTAGATGACTTATGGTTATGATCAATTATTTGAGTTCTGTAAAAGCTTAATTTTCTTGCGAAACTAAAAAACAAGTCAGAAAACTCTAATCGAGTAAGCTGTACCCTGATCACATTTCTGCAATATAGTTACAATAATGTTAAGCGTTGAGTAGCGTGCGATGCAGTCGGCGCATTCCCAATCTCCCTCCGTGACGTCTTATTTTAGGAAAAAACTAACCAAGGCGTTCCTCTATCTTCAAGTGAAACTTTATGCTCTGTGTATTTCTGTGTAAATGCAATTATGTAAATCTTTTTATTAATATCCATTTTTAATATTGTTAATAGCCGCTTTTGCCGTTTTTTGCCTATTCTTGTCCCGCTTGTTTTTGAAAATGTTAAATTCCTCAATTCCAATGTGTCCTAATATGGGAGATATAAGTGGGCGTGGCCCGATTGCCTATATGGTTCGTCCCATTAAATTTCAGTTATCTAGCATTATTATTTTTATTCGATAAGAAAGTACCTTTTCTACTATTGGAACACTCTGTATAAACATTGTAATACCTATCAAATCTATTAATATTCATAGAAAATATATATAAGAAAATTCTGGATTATTGGAGCTGCAAAAGTTTTAGATGCAACATAAATTATTATTATTACTATTCTATGCCCTATCGAGTCAAAGCCTGAAGCACTATTTTTCTTATTTCTTCTTCCTTCAATGAAGACCTTTTTTTCGTGGATGGATTTCAAATCCTACGCCACAACCTAGTTTTTTTAGGAGGGTGATGCCATGAGCGTGTTTCGAGCTCGCACCTCTCTTGTTTGGTGGGACAGTGCGCTATCCACTGGACCACCGAGGCCCCCAAATAACTATTATTAAATAACTATTCATTGTATAATTTGTGTATAGGGTGTCTCAAAGTTAAGTTTTTTAGACTAGAGCTTTATCTAAAACATGGCTGGCCTGCAAAATAAAATTTGAAGATGCTTTGAAAATCTACATATCAATATACAACACTCCAACTAACGATATTGGCCTGGAAATCACCAGTCGCATGGCACATCTCTCTTTCTCTTCCTCTCGATATCGTGCCAGATCCAAGTGTTTCCGTAGCTAATATAACATTTCGCTTTTTGGGATGATGCAACTAAAAAGGTGAACAGAACCATTGGCAAGCAATCACTTTTCAGTTTGCCATAATTTTGGAAAATTTGACGGTTTATTCAAATTGGAAGTTCCGAAAATCATGGTAAAGTCATGGTCAAAATGCTTTCTTGCCGATGGTTCTGTTCGCCATAGTACATATATGTTGTTTGGTTAGTAATGATACTTAGTAACACGCGAAATGATTGGGCGATTGATAAATTGCTTCGGTATTACATACGAACACGAATACATATATACTAAGTACTTGTATTAAAAACAGTAAACAATGGTGGTTATTCAAAACAGAGAATCATACACACAATTGAAAAATTAATATAATATTAAGTCGGGTTTTCTGTTGTTGTTGGCATGTATAAAAGCAAGGAGTCGATTTGAAGTGAACGTCGAGCTCGTCTATCTGGGCATCCCCAATGACTGGACTCAAGAGCAATGGAAGAAAGAGATAAAGAGTAGCAAGTAACGACTAACGAGTAGCGAGTAACGAGAAACGATTAACGAGTAGCGAGTAATGAAGGACGAGTAATTACAATTATTGATGTTTGAAAAGTAAAGTCCTGAAGGCGAAGACTATAGATGCACTAACAAAATATATTTACAGAGAATCTAAAGTCGTTTTACAACTTCCGCTGCGGCGGGTTCGAACAGTGAACTCGTTCGTGCCGTTGGAAATATCTATATCTTAAAAATTTTTGTTTTCTATGGTTTTCATACAGTTATAGGATCAGTTAAAAATTGGTGTGCAGACAGAAGAAAGCGTGACTGATCTCACAAAGTATATATTCTAGATCAGCATTGATGTCTCAATTGATATAACACAGTCCGTCTGTTTGTTTGAACATGTCGATCTCTTGGAATTAGAGAATTCAAACTCCACGCAAATCCATATTTACCTATGCGAGATAAAGTTTATTTTCAAAATGATTCAATATGCATATTTTGGACATTGCTTTAACCTAATTAGGGAGTAAGTTTATTATTATCTGGACATAACAACCCCCGTTGGGACAAAGCCTGAAGCAATATTTGTCTTTTTTTCGGCTTGTTTGGCGGGCCAGTGCGCCCCCATGGAGTAAGATTATGGGAAGGAAAAGTTTATTTGCCGTGATAATTTTGAAAGATCCTATGCTGGTCAGAAGTATACTATATCTGAAGTTACTCCAACATTAAATATTGCATTATATATAAAAACGCGCTTGCTTACCAAAGATGGAAAATTTACGATTGAAAAACTTATTGAAATCAAGAAAGATGTTCATTCCAAAGATTAAGGAAAATAGGTTAACTGAAGAAGAGTTAAGAACTGCTACTTATCTATTACATACATAACTTTCCAATGTTCCCAAACTTGTAGTAAAAACACTTTTGCAAACTGCGACGTACATGCAACGTGTATTATATATTCAAGCTCATCTCCTTACTCCCCCGCGGATCATTATGGGTCACCTCCGACCCCCTCGCAGTATCCACGAATATCGTAATACACGGCGAAAATATAACTACTTTCGCCTCTCTAGTTGTCTGCATATTCTTTGCTAGAAGATAAGCCCTGACTGACTGATTGTGATTTTCAACAGAAGCAAATGGATCAGCACGTAAAGGGTTTAGCTTATGAAGTAGGCGAATCGCAGCGGGCAGGGGCAAAAACAGCGCTTTATTCTGAACCAAGTATTATACATTGCAGTGGAATCGAAGTAATCTAGGAGGAGCACAAAGTATCACAAGTACACAGTGACAAAGAACATAATCGCTAGAGCGCAACCGGAGCCAATGAGTGGATAGATTTGTGCTGACATGGAATGAGGCATAATGAGTGTAAATCGTGTACAATGAGAGTTATTGATGTTAATGTCAGTTGAGTTTGGGTTTGAGTTGGCGTCGATCATTCTAAGGGTAGCGCTAATTTGTGCAGGAGTTAGTGCATTTTCTTGTTTGTTCTTGGTGGTGGATTGTGCACCGATTTGAAGCTGCTAAAGTGGTCCAAATGCTTAGCTTGGAAGGTAACTTGAAGGGTTCCTTACGCCCGGATACAACGGCGGATGATGCAACTGCGGCGACAGTGGCAGCGGCTGTGCCAGTACATGGACTGCGGCCTCATTGGGTATAGATATAGATGGTGACAGTTCACCTGTTGTCGGCCCATTCGCCTGATGCTGCTGCTGTTGGTGCTGCTGAAGCTGCTGCTGTTGTTGCTGCTGTAGGTGGTACACTGCAGCAACGGCCGCCGCATGGTGATGGTGGTGCTTATGCATGTGATTCTGAGGCGGCATGTTATTATGGGAATGGTGCTGGTGTCGTGGCGACGCAGACGGTACTACAATCGAGCTAGCTCTGGCATCGTTATTAACAGCAGCAGCAGCCACAGCTGTTGACGACTCTACTGCGGCAGCAGCGGCCGCAGCTGCGGCGGCGGCGGCGGCAGCAGCAGCCACACCCACTTGTTGGTGGTGGTGTGGATGATGGTGGTGGTATGGGTGCTGATGGTGGGCAGGATGCGGAAGATGCTTCGAATGGTGCACGCCCGCTGTTATCGCTGAGGCGGCCAGGGCAAGATTATTAGCCGCTTGTGCGGATACAATTTGAGAACTGGTCATTGAGCTCATTGCCTGCAGGGTTTGCTCTTTCTCATTAAGTAAATGCAAGGATATACCATTGGGTTCCTGGAAAAAAGATGCGTGTGTGTGTGTGTGTACGTGTGTGTGTGTGTGTGTGTGTGTGTGTGTGTGTGCGTGTGTGTGGATTGCGACGACACACACAAGCATTATTATATTTATAAATAAATATGGTACTCAACTGATTGTATTTTGGGTACTTGAAAGGTCTCAGATCTAGGTCATATACCTACAAACTCCTTTGCTTTTTACAGCCATTATTCGTTCGGTTATGCTTTAACACTCAAAGAGGAGCGAAAGGAATTTTTACATTTTTTATCTTGACTTTTATTGATTAGAATTCTGAACGTCTGGCATTGTCCACCTTGCACATCTCCCTTGCATTCCGTGCTTACCACAACCCAGTTTCTACCATATACATCATCATATCATATGTACAATGTAAGCACACGTTCAGAAAGTTATGTAAATTTAACTAGTTATCTTCTAATAACTAAACATTTGTGGACAATATACTATATACGTATGGAGACTCCTCTTATCTGAATATTTTAAAAAAATTGTATTTCACTAGAAGTTTTTCAAACTTACGACTTTGATTTTCGCTTGGATCTCCCGGAGCTTCCGCCTGGCGAGAACTTGGATGTGGGAGCTCACTTGCTTACGAGTTCTCGTCTTGCCCGTGCGCAGTTTGATGTAACGCGCGATGAGTTCATTACGCCCTGTAAAAATCCAGAGGACAACATCCAAATAAATAAATAATGTGATCAAATCAAAGGAAAAATGTTACCTAAGCATATGAAAATACAGACATATATTTATATTCTACGAATAAACAACATTTTGATGCATTTCGGGCTTCTGCAATAGATATTAATCGACATACAGTTTATCAAAAAATCATTTGTCAAGTTTAAAATTTGGCAGACCAAACGAAACAGATTTGATGAATCGAGTCGATATATATTTATACACTGATACCATTTGAAGAATAGCGAAAGGGGTATATTGGTTTATATTCTATATTCTAAAACATACGATCTTTTATACGTGCGAGTCAGCGCTGTGCCGATCACTGTTGTTCTATAATCATCTTTAATAGCCGAGTCGATTTAGTCCTATATATTTCTTTGTTTTCATGAACGAGCAGATTTTAGAGATTATATGACAGTGTTAAATGTTGACAAAAATAACCAAATATACTATTATACACAGATCAAATTTATTTAAAATTTCGCTCAATAATCGATAAAAACATTTTCGGGTATATCTTTTATTTATAACGCCATTTATTCATTTCAACATCTCATCTCATCATCTCAAGAAAGAGAAGCGGAAGATGGTGGACAGAACCAAAGACCAAGATGCCTAAGATGATGCAAACCCGGCATGAATTTGCTAAAGACACAAAATCCTGTGGGAACTACTTTATCAATTGTTGAATATATATTATAGAACCTAGCATGGTGAAAGTGTGCAAATCGATCATAAAAAATAATGTAATGCGAAAAAGTGCCAATTTCTGTTCAGCCTGTTGTGCAACTTAGTTTTATGAAGACCTCCTTGGCTAAAGATGTGCCTCAACTCCGCAATCGATCACGGCCATAAGTATGATATCAAATCTTTATAATATAATTAAAAGGTTTTTTTCTGCCGAGTCTTTTCAAATATTATCTTTATCCAAAGACAATGCCCTCTATACTTGTTCATATGACTAAGTAATGTACCGCGAAAAAATGGTCACAATTCATTGCTGATAATTTGAATCATCTGTAAATCCTTATTTATGGTCTCTTAGAATATGATCGACTGAAACTTTTCCGGTAGGGGGGTTAAAATAGAATACATTTTCGGATATTCAACTTTCAACTTTTTTCAGCTGAAGAAGCACTTAGAACCAGGAGAAATCTATCTGAAAAAATATGCCCATAGATGCAAGCATAAATTATAAATTGCATAAGCATATTTTAAAAATAAAAAGGATGAAGAAATCATTGAATGAAATTTAAAAGGCTTTTTTCCGAATACTCCATCTATTGCAGAAAGAAGTACCCAAAGTAAAACGACTCTTATCAAAGAGCTATACCTATGCGGTTAGCAGGCTGCTCAATTCAATCCTACCTGATGGGTGTATTTTGATATTCTTTAGTGAATAACTTCGGCGTTTATTTTAGTAATTTAGCGTTCCTACAAGCTGAATTAGAATTACACTCTCTATCATAAATGAAGAATATAATCAAGTGCATCTACATATGTGTCATAAAATCGCTATGATCTTACAGGAATGTCAGAAAAGGTGGTTCTCGTGGCAGATTATAATACAAAGTTACTAACCATCTACTAGGTACCGGGTCTTAAAGAAAATCCTTGAAATGAAATAAAGCACGAGCTTCAAATTCTATATATTTTTTATGAGCGAATTTGACTTCCAAATAATAATATTCCAATATCATCATACAGTCCTTCACAATGTATTGGATTTATAATAAGATTATATCTCTACGTCTTGTCATATAGCTAGTATACTAGACATTTTAAAGCGATCGGATCATGCCAAAACCCTGCTAAAATGGCCAAAGGTACAAAGTGAATATGACCTAGAAGCTTAACTATAGTAGCAAACGATGTACAAAATGCATTTCTCAAATTTTTGATGCCATTCAGAAATTAAGGAGTTCCTTCCTTAAATAACACTAGTGATTTCTGATATCGTTATCTTTCTTAAATTTATAGCGGTAAAAATCCCGAAAATAGAAGAGAATGAACTGATGATGACACGTTTTCAGTGCGTCAAGAGTATTTACGGACGGACGAACATCGCCATATTTATTCGACCGTTGATGCTGGTCAAGAATATATATACTTTATGGGGTTAGGGTAAGGGGCCTCGGTGGTCCAGTTGATAGCGCACTGTCCCGCCAAACAAGAGGTGCGAGGTTCGAGTCCCGCTCATGCCTTAAGGCATGACCCTCCTAGAAAAACTAGGTTGTGGCGTAGGATTTGAAATCCGCCCACATAAAAATGTTCTTCAGTGAAGGAAGCAGAAATAGAGGAAAATATAGCTTCAGGTTTTGACCCGAAAGGGTTGTTATGGCCATATAATAATAATTTGGGGTTAGGGTTATGGTTACCTGTTAAATTAATTTGCACAAACTTATTATACCCTCCAGACCTGATCCCAATTGAAAATTGGTATGAAGGGTTAAATAAGTTTGTGCAAATGAATTTAACAAGGCGTGCCGCACCCCATAATGTATATATATTCTTGATCCTGAAACTTAAGAACGATCGGATGAAGTTATAAGACTCACTGAAGCTATAAAACTCAGAAGATGCCGAAATCGGGCGAAAATGGCAAAAAGTAAAAAAAGCACTGTCACCTGAGGGAAAAACTATTGAAACCAGAGACAGGTAATTTGGCATGTAGATTCGTATTGATTGTGCTCAACAAAGATTTGCCCCGCAAATCAAAAAAAAAAAATGATAAGATGTGTAATTTTTTTTATTTAAAAGAACATTTTCAATTTTCATGTGAGCATGGAATGTGTTTCGAACTTACAATAAAAGCAATGGAAGTTATTAGCAAAGGAGTGTAATAATTCATCTATGGGGAGACCGGTGTGCCGGTATTACACGATTTTGACTGTATTATACAACTGGGATCAAGGTATTTCGCAGTCAAGCTCAAAAGGGACTTCTTTCCCCGCTAATTATTCCATTTTTTGAAGTGGGTCATGCCTATATCGACAGGAGCGGGACTTGAACTCGTACCTCTTGTGCCGGTATTAGACGATTTTGACTGTATTGGACAACTGGGATCAAGGTATTTCGCAGTCGAGCACTCTGCTGCAGCGCTCTATTAATTTTATTTTAAGCAATTCATAATTTTACTATCTTAAACAAGATTTTCCACAAGATATTTTTTTCTAAGCAAGTCTTGGTTACCTTAGGTTTCCTTCAGGGTAGTCATCTTGAACCTTTACTTATTAAACTGTTTATTAACAATCTTTAAACTATTTTACTACTTTACTTGTAAAACCAAACTGCTCAAAAGGTAAGATGATATGTTTTAGAAAACAGCTTCAATTGTAGACTAAAATCTTTACGGTACTCGAATTGAAAGACTAGATTACGTTAAAGGTTTGGGAATTATTCTCGATCATAAGCTAAAATTTTGACCGTTTTGGCAAATTGCAACGAAATTTATATTTCTATTCACTGATCAATAAGAAATACACAGAGAAGTTTGTATTCTTATGACTATAGACAGACAGATAAATAGACGAAACCTTTATCCTGAATTCCATAGTCCACCAAATTCATAAAAAAAACCAACACGGATAGGTAGAGCGTGGGCAGGGAAAATTAGTTAGGGAGCATTTGGGTGTTAAACCTTTTAAAATACAACTGACGCAAGAATTGATGCCACAGGACCCTTAGAAAAATTGTCTTCAGCGAGGAAGCTATCTCTGGTTGAATGGAAACGTGAACAAACATAATTACCCTATTTGGATTGAAAAGCATCCAGAAGCATGAACTACGAATGCCTCCCGAAAATGTTATTGTTTGGTGTGCATTATGAGCCGACGGCATTATTAGACCCTACTTTTTCAAAGCCGACGAAGGCATGAACGTAACTGTGAATGAAGTGTGCCTTGTCTTGCGATGGTTATAAGCTATTTTTTTCCCAAAACATTGACATGGTTGACATGTGGTTTCAGCAAGGTGGTGTCAGAGGCCACACAACATCCGAAAAACTGCAGAATTGAGAGACAAGTGCGGTGAAAGGTCCATCGCGCCGAGAGGGTGACATTTGTTATCCTAAGAAATTTTGTGGGGTTATGTTTAAGCTCATGTCTAGTGACATTTATGAGATCCCGAATTTGTTTTTAAACATTAATTTATGTAGATCTTTCTTTCAGATCAATTAATTATCTGAATTTAAGTTTTTTGTTTTTTTTTAAGAGGAAAACTTAACTTTGTCTGAAAGTATGTAATGGATTGAAAGAAAGATCGTAGATCCCTTAAAGTTACATTCAGAAAGGTTAGGAGGACAAATGAAATCGATTAAACCATGTCCATCTGTCTGTCAGTCAACACATTTGTCGGAACCGGATATAGCTGACATATAGGCAAAATACGTTTTTCCCCATATTTCCCATGTTTTTCAACATATTGAATTGAAAGCTTACATACTCTTGAAATTCGTCAAATTTCATACGGTTCGGACTTCTATATCAAATAGCTGCCAAATAACAATGCCATCTGAACATTAACACAATTAACTAATTCCAGCATTCGTTTATATATATACTTATATATATATACTTAAATATATAGCTTTTGAAATCATTCATAATATTGACTTTTGTTCCCGGTTCGAGTCTGCGTGGGGATGAATAGTGATTTGAAATTTTTGCTGTTTTATAAATATCTAAAAATTGCATGAATATTAGGGCGCTGTTACTTCGAAAAGAGTATGAAATCTTTGGAGCGCCTAAGATAATCCTTCCTTTTTTTATTTTTTTAAAAATAAAAAGCTCTTTAAAAATTAGTCTTTTGTCAAAGAAATGCTATATAAAAATTTCATTATGTACTTACCATACATTTTACCCTCGTCTGATAGAATAATTTTCCTGCGTCCACATGGTGGATATATTGATAATGCCTCTTGAAAACTTTGCTCAATATCGGGACTCCAAACACCCTCAGCATCGGCAGATGACAAATCTTTTTCGTCCTAAAATCCATTACAAAAATATTAACTTTGTAATTTCAATTTTTGTTCAAAAGCATAGAAAATCAATTTATTGAAATATATGACTTATATGTATTTTTATTAATAAATTAAGTTCGGTGCGATTTTAAAGTAAAGTATTTATTTATTTATTGATTATTATTTGTAATTAGAAATAAATTCTAAATTACAAATTGTAGCGTAGCCATAGCAACTGAGGCCTTCAGGCTAAGTCATGATCTAGGCATGAGTGGGGGTTGATCCCACGACCTCGTCTTCGGCGGGACAGCGCGCTACCCACTGCTCCACCGAGGCCCCCCAAAAGTAAAGTAATTTTGAAGTTTTTTATTGAGAAATTGTCCATCGCTAGCCACTACTTTTGGCCATCTTTCTGGCAAATCCCTTTGATTCCCTCGATACTTTCTTTGACTTCATCATAATAGGAGAAGTGTTGGTTTTCCAGGCTATGAGCCACCGATCGGAAAAGCTGGTAATCAGAAGGAGTAATGTCTGAGCTACACGGCGGTTGGGGTAGGACTTAAAATCGAGCGTTGTCTTGCTGCATAATTACTTTATCATGTTTACCCGCGAATTGCGGGCGTTTTTCTTGCATTGCTCGGCTCAAACGCATTAATTGCCGTCGGTATACATCCCGGTTTCCCATTTCAGCAGCTCATAATACCCCACACCCAGCTGGTCCCACCATATTATTATTATTATTTTATGGCCATAACAACCCTTTCGCGTCAAAGCCTGAAGCTCTATTTTCCTCTATTTCTGCTTCCTTCAATGAAGAACATTTTTATGTGGGTGGATTTCAAATCCTACGCCACAACCTAGTTTTTCTAGGAGGGTCATGCCTAAACGCATGAGCGGGACTCGAACTTCGCCCCTCTTGTTTGGTTGGGACAGTTCGCTATCCACTGGACCACTGAGGCCCCTAATATACACAGCCCAAATTTCGAGCTATGGCTATTAGGCTTGCCCGTTGATGATGAAGTTTCGGATTATTCTAATCGACTCAATTTAATTGCCAGTCACAATTCCATGCAAAAACCTTTTCTTTTTGCCGTTGGGGCAGTTGTTCACACGTGAAAAAACAGCGTTCCACGTATCTAGGCTTCAGTTCAAACGGCACCCAATTGCCTACCATCCGAAACATTCCCAATGCTTTTAAACGATAGCAAATGGCTGGTTGAGTGACTCCGAGCGATTCTGCAAGTTCCTCTTGCGTTCGCCCCGAGTCTTCATTGAGTAGTGTCTCGAATTCATCCTCGAATTTTGGTGGCGCTCCAGATCGTTTTTCGTCTTTTAAATGAAAATTGGCACTTTTGAAGCGTGAAACGTTCTTTCAGCTATAGCAACATGAAATTCCACTAAAATACGATGACTCTCGGAAGCCTTTTTCTTAATATAGTAGTAAAAACTATTCGGAAGACAATTTGTCCTTTTTGGGGCACATAGAAACTATTTTTCTTTACAGCTCAGCGAAACCCCAGATAGAGGGAAATAAAGCCATATTATGATACTCCAAAATGTCGGTGTTGCCAGATAAAACAGCGGCAGGAGACTATTTATACATACTCCTAATAAGTTATCTCTAGGATGGCTATAGAAATTAGAGGCACGGGGTGTGCTTTTTTGTAACGAAACCCAAAACGCATATTTAGAAATATATATTCGGGAGATTATAAATGATAAATGAAATTTGGATGCTTATTTTATGACTTTAGCGCAATATTTGTGGCTGTTATACACATTTAGTCCCTTTCGGGGAAAATGGAGATATGAATAAAAATATTAGGAAATATGATTCTGCACTTTAGATTCAAGACTATATATATCAAATTTGGGGTCGATAGCTCTATAAATGCAAAATTTAGGGCATTTTATCGCCAAAAAAAAAAAAAATTATCGATTTTTCGGTGAATGGGGCGTGGCTTCCAAAATTGAAATAAACTTGATCTGCGTATGGTATAAGTACATTGTATACTTATCTTCATACCAGTTCTTAAACGCGAAAGAGAGTTGTAATTATATAACATATCGATAGTTTCTGCGTTTTATACACTAAACACTATATTAATACTCACATCACTCATATCGCCAACATCCAAGTTTTTACTATCCACGATGCTCCCATTTGTGTCTGCGGATCCCAGTGTACCTGGAGGACCGGCATTCACTGGTGTCCACGGAGATGGTATGGTGCCAGGACCAACTGTAATTAAAAACCGTAGAATATTATATACCTACATAAAATTCTGATTGGAATTAGGTGCTAAAATTAGTTTTAAAGGTTTTCTAAGAGATTATAAATAAACGCAATTTGCGGGAAGCTTTATGGTTCTGATTGACCTGGACTTCACCTCTTATGAGGAAACAAAAAATGCATCGATTAATGGATCACGCCAAAAGACGAACTGTTCGTCCGAGCTGATATCCGAAAATTGACAGAAACATGGGGAAAAGTAGTGGATGGCGTTAGGCAATAATTCGAGTATTCGATTTTTTGGCTCAATGAAGTTTAAAACTAATACCAACTCTTAATATATATAGCTATGAAGTAGCGATGGGTACGAAGTTTAAATAACAATAAGGTTCTACGCCTTATTGAAAGTTTCAGAATATGATGGGGCATAAACACGAAACGTATATGATGCAAATGCTGCCAAAAATATGATAAAATACCCCAATGTGGAAAGTGGATTAATTTACATAACAGTCCAACCTAAATATAAAGTTTTAAATACCCAATTTGTTTTCTCAAAATTTGTCTGGGATTCTGACTGTATAATCTGAACTAGGATCAACAAGTCAACGGCTTGTGACAGACGAAACCGTTTGTGAATTTTTTGAGCTTTAGTGTTTAGTATAATAACATCCCAGAAAATAAATGAATCAAGGTATATCGATTAATAATCTATAAATGGAGTTTAAAAAATTGAATGTGATCGTGTAACTGTCCCGTGTGTTGTTCACTTTTCGAAGAAAATAGTTTGTAATGCATTTAAAGACGCGTCGCCAACCACCAAAATTTACCTTCAGAGTGGTCATGGGCTATGTACTATAAGTGCGGTTTGTCCATATTTCCCATCTTATTGGATTGAACATAGAGCCACACACAAGATTCAATGCCAACTATCGCTCCACCAACTTTAATAAGGATCAGAATTCTGTGCCATATAACCAAGACCCTATTTTGTAAGCTGTTGTCTTGAATTCGTGCATACTCTTCATTTTTCTCAATATCTATCGACGCTTCAAATTATAAAGGGATCTTTGTAAAATAGGATTTTACTTTTGGGACTTTTGTAATTTCATAATTTTCATGAATATTTTACAATGCGCCTAAATCAAGTTCAATTATATAGAAGTTGATAGCTTAGTTGTAAGAGATTCGAGTTCGTAATCGTGCATTCCCATGCAATTCGATACCAGATGGAGACTGAAGTTTCTTTTTATTGTTTCATTTTTTTTTAACTCCCGAGATCAATGGTTTTGTTTAAATTAATTTTTTTTTAGTTTTTCCAAAATGTTCATTAAAATTTGAACGCTGCGATTTCGAAAAGAGTATGAAATACTCGGCGCACCCTTAACCTTAATCTGTAATGTTTCGTCGAATTATTATTATTTGGCCTATCGGGTCAAAACCCTCAGCACTATTTTTCCTTTATTTCGGCTTCCTTCACTGAAGAACTTTTTTTTACGTGGGTAGATTTCAAATCCTACGCCACAACCTAGTTTTCGATTTGCAATTTGCGCGTATTCACATACGAAATTTGGTGATTATAATTCAATGATTACCCTCAATACTCAATTTTAATCGTATTTGAATTGATAATATTCGATAACCAATAGATAAAATGTGAAAAAAAACTCGATCTGCGCACAGTATATACGCACTTCCACAGCAAATTGTAATTTTCTGGCACCACTTTTCGAACATATTTTCCAAAAAAGGGGAGTATATGTAGTAAAGCTCTAGTTGTTTAAGCTCGAGAACGAGAAATCCAGACCACAGTTTTGCAATACAATTACATTCGCAAAGTACAGTCACACACGCACACACACACACACTTATAACACAAAGCAGCGTGAAGTCGGCACTGCATCAACCGCCCTCCCCGTTCGTAAATATTCGCAAACTTTTGCCGATAACTTCTGTGTTTTCAGTATGAGAATATTATCTAAAGTATTGAAAATCAAATTTAAAATAAAAAGTAACCTATTATTAAATTTCTGGCATCAAGAATTTGAGTGAATGTATTACTGGCATTTTGGTCATCCCACTTCTTAGAGTTGAGCTCCTATGTGACATAATCAATTTTTCACTTTTCGGAGATTTGACACATATTTAGTAACTTTTACAACATCTGGTCCGAATAGCTTTAAGACGTAGTCATATATCTAGGAAGGGGCCTCGGTGGACCAGTGGGTAGCACACTGTTCCACCACACAAGGGGTATGGGTTCGATTCGCACTTATGTCGATAGACATGACCCTCCTAGAAAAACTAGGCTATGGCGTAGGATTTGAAATCCACCCACATTAAAAAGAGTTATTCAGGGAAGGAAGCAAAAATACAGACAAATAGTGCTTTAGTCTGTGACCCGATAGTGTTGTTATGTCCATGTAATAATATATAATAATAATAATAATTATAAATGTAGGAACACTATGTTTATCACTATGTTTATGAAAAATAGCTTTCACATTTTGTAGTCATTATGAAACTCGACATACTGAATTCATAACTCTACCTCCGCAATTGTGCCTGTTATACATATTTCGTCACATTCCGGGAATTTAATATTTATAGCCCAATATGCGAATTTTGGGATAATAGTTTTAGAAATGCAAAAGTTAATATCAGCGTATGGTATTAACGCATATTATTTTCAAATTTGAAATATGCGCGTTCATATGAATAGACATATGGACATGGTTAAAACGACTCGTCTATGAATGTTCATTAAGAATTCATATACTTGGTGAGGTCTGCCAATGATATACCCTTTTTGGCACTTGCGAAGAATCCTCCAATAGAGCGGTAATTCAATTAAATCTAGCACGTGAAATTATAATTATTATCTGGCCATAACAACCCTTTAGTGACACAGCCGGAAGCACTTATTTGTCTTTATTTCTGCTTCCCTCAATGAGGATTTTTTAAGTGGGTGGATTTCAAATCCTACGCCACAACCTAGTTTTTCTAGGAGGGTCATGTCTATCGCCAAGAGTGAGAATCGAACTCACACCTCATGTTTAGCGACACAGTGCGCTCTTCACTAGTCCCCTGAGGGTCCACGAGCACGAAAAACCACTTGACTTGAATACCCTCAAGGTATAACATGATAGAACGCTGCAGTTCAGAGTTGTTGACAGCGAAATATAGTTACAATTGTATAATAGTATTGCATAGGATGAACTTAGAATGATATCCAGAATAAGCATATTGAAAATCAAAGTGTAGAAATCAAAAAGTTTCATAATTATACTCCTTTTGAAAATAATAGTTTATTCACTATGTGCAAAAATTAAATTATTAAGAAGTATCGTAGGCCCCAAAAAGTTGCCTTCAGGATGATCAGGAGGAAACTAATAAGAAAGATCTAGTCGAGTGAGTTCGACTGCGAGATACCCTGATTCCAATAAAAATTTATACAGACACACATACACACTATTACCATTAAGAACCTCCCCATAGTTGAATTATTTCACTTAATTGCAATTTACTTCTCTGTTCCAATGTAAGTTCAAGAATCTAATTTAAAATCGAAAAATTGCAGCTGTTATAATGGGGTCAAGTCATCTAAATTTGAGAAAATGCGTATTGTTCATTATCTATACTTTGGGTGTCAGCCAGGTGACAAAATCCAATTTCGCCTATTGCCATTTTGGCTCGTTTTCGGCAACTTCTACGTCTTGTAACTTTGGTGTTTATAATGCGATCGTACTATAAATCGGGATGGCTTTATGGCATATTCAGTCCTATTTATATGTATATATGTATTATATATATAGAGAGAATTCTGAAATTCGGTATGTACATGTTCATAGATACTATAAAGAACTTGGCATCCCAATTTTTTCATCCAAATATAAGCTCCCAAACGTTTAATAAGTGCCCATTAATCGTACAGTTCTTAACAAATTGATTTGAATAAATAAAACATATATGTATATATATCTCAAGCCCATTTTACTGGAGCTTTCTTATATGTTTTATTGCAAGTTTCCAAAGCTTGCATAAATATTTGGGAGCTGCAACATCGATAATGCTCCCTTGATCGATCAAATGCGTCGTTTAGGACTCGGAGCCAACTGAGGAACTTGATTGTGAATTGTCAACGTGAGACTGTAATGGAGTTAAGGACTACGAAAATTGTTTAGTCGAGGATCGGATATTTTTTAAAGGCGAATTTTAAAAATTTCTTAATTATCTTCCTAATGGCAAAAGGTCATCGAAAAATCGGCGCCTCAGTAAATTAAAGTATAATTTAATAGAATAGGGTGTTCCCTAATATATTACGTATATGGAGTACGAACTCACCAGTTAATGTTTTAAATTCCTCTAGGGAATCCAAATGTTTGGAAAACGGCGCCACTTTGGTGCCGTTCTCGTTGTCGTCTTTCAGATAAATTTTGAAATAAGCTTTAAATAATTTTAGCTTTTAATAATTTTCCAAAAACCAAGCACTCGCACGTTAAAAAAAAATCACAGAATTGGGTTTACCAATATTGTTAAGATATAACTATCGCATTTACATATATTGGGTTTCAGGTGAATGGGTACGCAATGGTGTATATAAGATGTACATAAGATATGCAATAGGTAGATGAGGATAGTATTTATCAATTTATCATACAAAACGAACGCACAAAAAAGGAAACACGACTGTTTGATTGGAATGCGGAGTGGAAACTGAAATGCCTTTTACATTCTACTAATTCTGCTTTTTATTTTCTACGTTCCTTTTCGCTTAGATCTGCTACAGCTCCTGTTTTCGTCACAGGGGATGGTTGTAAGAGCACCCGGATGCAATCCCAATTCCAGTCGAAGCCAGTGCCGTACACTCACACACACATGCACACGCACACACACGCACACGCACACACACAGAGGAGATAGACAATTAAGGGAAGGCGACTAAAAATTCCAACGTCGAGTGCGTCTCGTCGTGCGTCATGATATATGAGAATCAGGGAAATTCCAAGAACCGTCAGCACAGAAATTTCATTTGGAATCATCCAACTGTAAGCGGCTAAAGCTCAATGTCTCAGCTAGCAAATCCCAACTGTACATTTTAGTTAGGTTAGATCGGGAGTATGCAGATGTAGTGCACTTGGAACTTTGGGTAGGTAGGGTAAGGCGCACGCACGCACACAAAGCAACCCGATAAAAACTGGGTAACTATTTAATAATAATACACGTGGCTGCATTCAAGGGAACCAGGGTTGCTTTTACCATATGCATATGGCGAAAACCTCGCGTTTAGGGGTGGCTGTGTACATATATACACATATATTATATTATATATATCTATATATGTGCATGGACAGTCGAATATATCTAGATATTTTCATACATTCATCACATATTCATTTTGTAGCACAGCGTTTCCGGTACATTGTAATTTCCAATTAGCCAAAACCTTTCGCCTTGGTTTGCTGCTGCCGCCGCTGCGGCCGCTGCTGCTGCTGCTGCTGCTTCTGACGCGGTTGCTGATTGAATTAATAAGAGAATGTACTTCCATGAGTGTCCGTGCTACCCTCTGCTGCTCGGCAATTGGAATTTACGGTATTTATTACTTTGCTTGCATTTCTCTAATTTCTCCTGCAGTATTTACGCTTGGGCTAGAAACAGCTGTGCATCCACATCCAGTCTTCGGGGCAGTTGTGGTGGTGGTTGTGCTAGTGGTGGCACCGCTGATAGCGATTTCGGTGGTGGTTGAAATGTCGCCATGACTATCCTGAATTTCGATTAAAGGTTGCTCAAATTTCTACACAACTCCGCCGCAAAAATGTGCAACAATGCAAAAAAAAAAAAAAAAAAAAAATAACAAGTGAGGAAGCATAATCATACTCCTCTCAGATAGGCAAGTAGGAAGGTCTATCTTCGACCCGCCGAAGTTTTCATACTTTTTGTTTTGAAGATAGTGATAGATAATAACGAATCTTGGGAGTATGTGAACTTTCCGAAACCGATTTGGAAAACCGATTTGTGGTTATATGGCAGCTATATGATATAGTGGTCCGATCCGACCGTTTCCGACTAATGTGCTGACGCATAACAGAGGAAGGCTATGTGCCAAGTTTCATTACGATAGCTCAAAAACTGGGGAACTAGTTTGCACACATACAGACGGACGGACAGACAGATGGGCATGGCTCAATCGATTTCTTTTGTCCTCTTGACCATTTTGAATATAACTTTTGGGGATCTACGACGTTTCCTTCAAAGTATGGAATACATACTTTCGGACAAAGTGAATATACTATTTTCAATGAAAAAGAGTATAAAATCATGGTAAATAAGCATCGAAGCCTACGCGATTGCTTTTTAAAAGGGTTTGATCTTTTCCCAACGACTTTTGGCATTATATATGATATGGTGATCCAATCTGGCTAATAAGATGTCAGTGTATCAAGTGTGATTGCGATAGTTCAAAAGTTAAGGGACTTGTTGCATGCGTACCACCAGACAGACGTAGCACGATGAAGTTCATTTTCCTCATTATGCAAGTAACTCTCGTGGGTTTATGATACTTCCTTCTGCAAAAAGTCAATATTCTATTTTCTTCAAAAAGATTTTTTGTTTTATGAAAGCTATATTAATTGCAGGACAGATGCTGCCAGTTCCGACAAATATCGAATGAAAGGTTGTATGTCAAGTTTATCATCATAGTTAAAAAACTGAAGGACAAGTTTGCATAGATATGACTGATAGTCAGACGGAGGGATATGGGTCAACCCATTAGCTGGACGTCTAAGACGCTTTTAGAAAAACTAGGATGTGGCATAGTGTTTGAAATCCATCCACGAGTAAAAAAGTTCTTCTGTGAAGGAAGCAGAAATAAAGGGGGAAAAGGGCTTCAGGATTTGACCCGATAAGGTTTTTATGTCCATATAATAATAATAATAATGATAATACGACGCTTTTATACATATATTTATATAATATATTCAATAAATAACATGATGGCAATTAACCCTAACCCAATATCGAAAATTACTTTAGACTCGATGTTAACCCACTGTACTCAAACAGGTGCTAAAAATAGTCATATTCAAATGTTCTTGAAAGAAACCAGCTAAAACTGTTCTTCCAATGATAAGTACAAATACATTGTTCCCAAAAGTATACAGCTGTAATTTATTTGGCTATATAGAACAGCTGAGAGCAAGTAATGAACACACAGCTTATAAAGAGATACTTCTTTGTTTTGAATCGTCTATGACAATTTTCCCCAATGTGGACAACTAAAGGGATCTCGCGGATCTTTTCATGGGATAACTCCGTAAGAAGTTACAGGTAAAATAAAACAAAGACCTCATTCAAGAACTCCAGCATATGTAATATATGAAAATGATAATACCATATATACCAAAAACTTGTCTAAATTTTCAAAAAAGGAAACAGAGACCATGTAATATTTAAATGCACAGACATTTTATTCTGATCCCAATCGAAAGTATATAAAGTATATACATATATAATCTTGATCAGGATTAATAGCGGAGTCGATTTAGTTCTGCCCGGCCATAAACACACCATTATTTTACCTAGAAAATACGATGAATTTGATAACAGACTTGGCCGATAAAACGTCAAATAGAAGTATTCAAAACTTGATTTGATAACGGTGTGCTAAATTTAAATGTGAAGAAACTTGGGCTTATGCCTCGCAGGCGAATGTGCAAAATTTTGTATTGTCCGAGGATTGTTTAAAATTTTTTTTGGGAATTCCGATTACACTAAATGCCCAGAGAGAATATGTATTGGGAAACAGATAAGGATACACGCTGTCCAATCGTTGGCAATAATATGACTAGAAATAGATCAAGGAAATGAAAAAATCATCCACCTTGCTGACAGCCAAAATTTGATTTTCAAAATTGCTAAGATTAGGCATTAAGAAAAAATAGTTTTGGAAAAAATTTTCTTCGAAAAGAGTACAAAAATGTTCAAATTATAGTCAATTGTTTAATTTTAAGATAATATAAGGATAAAACCTTTTTTGATTAAAATTCTTTTTAGTCTGTCGGGCACAAAAATTGTGGCTGTTATACAGATATGATTGTTTACAAGAACTTGAATCCTCGTGCATTAAAAGAGATAGATAAGAGCAATTTGACGTTTACTAGAGAGCGAATTTTAAAGAGTGGTTTATTTTGGAGTCAAGAGTGTAATAAGTTTCCCAAAGGAATATATATTGTATGAAGAAGGTCCGTCCGTGCGTATCATATATAAACAGAAGTTTGTTTCAAATATGAGTGCTACGGCCCTATAAACGTTAGAAACGTTTTCGATCAAATTTTATTTTGGAAATGCATATTCTGTGTGATAATCGCAACTGAAACTGAAAATTTTAAAGCTTTCGGAATAGAAACAATGTGAAATCATCTTATGCGATTGTAAGTGTATTGCATAACTGATATCGGGGGCCTAACATTGTCCAAGTCAGTGAAATTCAAATCAACTTTCTTGCAGCAAATTTCTTTCTCATCTCACGAATGTTGTTGCGCGTCTTGGCCAAGGACCGCAGCTTGACGCTGGCCCCGCTTAGCGATGTGCTGGCCACGCCCATGGAAAGAGCACTCTGCATGATATCAAGGCTAGAACGTACAGAATCGGCTACATCCTGGCCCGGCTGCGGCTGCTTTTCTTGAATCACTCCCAGTCGACTACCCCCCTCAAGTTTCTCTTTTAAATACTGTTTGCGTTGCTGTGACAAAAAGCCAAGCTGGACACGCATTACTTGGCTGCCCGCGGGCACAGGATCAAAGGACATCAGGTCGCCAAAGCACATGTGGCGCAGCAAATGAAACTGGCATATAACCTCTTTGAGGTACATGTTGTGCAGGCCATGATACACCTGGACCCAAGATGAGAGCGTGGCAATGCTCCAAAGCTGATTGGAGTGTGTGGCAAATGAGCCATGTCGGGTTTCACCAATGAAGCCTATGCAGTCGGCGAACAAATATATATTGCGCCACTCCGCTACTGTTTCCGGATCCAGCATCTCTTTTGGTTTGAAAGGAGCATCATAGCACAGCTGTGCAGCACCCCACAGAAAAGCAACGAACTGAAATTGGTCTATGGAATAGGCGCCATAGCATCCAGCTGGCTTCAGACCGAACTGCATTTGCAGGCGGCGAACATAAACTAAGTAGCGATTGAAGAGCATCAAAGCCGCGGCAGGTTCATCGGATGGCAGTAAGATCTGTGCCCGGAATAAGCCACATAGGAAAAAAATAAAGCTGAGCTCGTGACCTGTGCCATACTCCATCCGCGATTGATTGCCAAGTGATCCCGCCAAATAGTGGCCAAGCTCACTTACATGATCGCACTTATCCGAAGGTAGGGCTCTCTCCAACATGTTAAAGATATTACGCATCATGTGCCTCGACCATTTACGGTACGAGGACATCGTAGATGAACGGAGCCCCTCAACATTCTGCTGGGGCTTAGCGTAGGCAAACCCAGTGGTCATATTCAGCAATACGCCGAGTCGTTCGAAGATGTTGCACAGACGTAGCATCGTTTCGCTTACAGGGTATTCCCCTGCTTGCTGACGCACACCCTGGATAGCCGAGCTCGTCCGATTAATGTAAGCAATCAGTTCGTGATAGGCAATCGACTTGTGCCACTGAACTGTGTCGGATGCCTTTCCCACACGTAAAACAGCTCCATAATTAGTCTTGGCAAAGTATCTGGAGACTTGAGTCTCAATTGGGCTGGAATATACACTTGTCATTTTGACAATTCTGTGTTACTGTATTAATATCTTATGAAGATTGATTTTTTCACCAAAAATTCTCTAAACAGCGATTCGTTTTTTTTTTTCAAGGTTACATGATATAAAACTCATTATATTGACTGATTTATCAAAGAATATAAGTGTTACCTATTAAGTTTTAAGCATAAATACCTAGGTAAAGATTGGTAAAAAAGGTATAATGGCGCAAATCATTCTTAGTATTATGTCCTGATCCCAATCGAAAATTGATCCATCTGTCTATCCGTTTGAACTCGTTGATATCAGAGACTGCAAAAGCTAAAGCGTTCACAACTCTCAAGAAGATCCGTATATGTACAGTGAAACCTCTTTACAGTGGACACTCTCATAAGTCGACACCTCTTTTTAATGGACAAAAACTTGGGAACGGGGGAACCAAAGGCATGTAAATGAACCTCCCATTGGTGGACACCTCTCAATAATGGACAAATTTCAGGCAACCGTCGCTGTCCACTGTAGAGAGGTTTCACTGTATACCATTCGCAGATCAAGGTATTTTCTAATTTAGATGTCTCGACCCATTCGGCCGGTAGTCCATAAAATATATAATATTGGACCCAAGAGTTTTCTTCGGAGCACTATAGGACTCACACTTTTTTTTGAATTAGAAAAAACTGCAATAGTTGAGTTTTGAGCGATATTTGAAAGTTGCCTTACTCACTTACAGGTGGTAAATTTAAGAATATCCATTGGTCCAACAACTACGATTTTGCAAAAAAAGAAGTCAGATGGACCACTGTTTATCGGTTGGAAGGTGGGAGGTAAATAAGGAAGGTGCGTGGAAAAGTGAGAAACTGGTTTTCGAGTAGAGAGTTAAAACCAAATGGAGCCTCGTGGCAAGCAAGACTAACCCGCTTGAAGAAATAAGATAGTCAAAAGGGAAGAATTAAAAAAGACTGGACAAATCGAAAAGATTGAAAAAGTCAAAAGGATTGCGTAATTGGCGCGAGTCGAAGGATTGAACTTGGCTTTGGGAAAAGAAGGAAAAGGAGGAAAAAAGTCCCCAGTAAAAGCTGTGTAATCTTTCGAATCAAATTCGTCACAAGTACTAAAGTAAAGGTTTTCGCAAATCGGCAAGCTGTGTCGCTGAGTGCAGAATACACAACTACAGCGGAGCAACAACAACACCACCACCACCAACAACAACAACAACCACCAGCAACACGACAACACTACAACATCGAAACAGAACAACAAGAAAAGTAACACACCGCGAACAAAAAGAATGGCCCGAAAAAGAGAAGCAAAAAACCGGTACAACAACTTTTTGTTTCGCTTGATAGAAATCCACACTCGTTCGATTCGAACTCAACCAACCCATTGAAGCAACAGAAAACACTCCAAGACATATGTTAGATCTGGCTTCGCCAGGGGCTCTTACCGACGACAATGAGTGAATTGAATCGCGACAGTCAATGCAAACGATAGCAGCGATATCAAAAAAATCGGAAAAGCCACTGCCTAGAATTAAAGGCGGCTCGAGAGTTGGATTACGAAATAAAGATTGATTAGAGCGACTCTTTTCGCACTTACTGGGCGATCGTGAGAGAAGGATGGTTTGCAAGAGAGACACAGAGAGAGAGATAAAGAGAGAAACACAAACACACAGAAAGAGAGAGAGCGAGAGAGAGGGAAACGGTGAGGAAGAGAAGCTGAGAGAGAGAGAGACGATGAGTCAGAGAGGCACAAAGATCAGAACATGGTTCTCCAGACTATAAAATTATTGTCATATTCGAACCTACCCTTCTCACATATGAATTAGGCACATGCCTCAATTGATAGTGTTAAATTAAGATACAGAGTTAACTTCTGGTGTCAAATCACTAAAGAATATAACTACTGAGTAAGCACTAACATCGCCTCACCGAAGTTTCCATAGTTTTTTTAAGCTGGGAGGGAATGGAGGGAATGGAGGGAATAAAGTGGTATTGAATTTTCGGGAGAGTATGTTAAGATAATATGGATGTGTACTTAAATACCAAATTTTATGACTACCACAATAATTGTGACTGCTACACATATTTAATCGATTTTCATTCAAATGGCGGGGTGGATCAAAATTTTAGCAAAAACAATTTATCACAATAGAATTGGTCAATAGCTCTAAAAAGTCAAGCTTTATGAACATTTTTTTGGGAAAGTTTTGTACCGTTTATTGGGCGAATGGGGCGTGACACCCTAAATTTGAAGTAAACTGCGTTGGGTATACACGGAACTTCGGGCATGATGCTTGTTGCTGTTTTAGGATATATTTACCTTACCTATTATATCTACTTAGGGGGGCTCGGTGGACCAGTGTATAGCGCACTGACCCGACAAACAATAGGTGCGAGTTCGAGTCGATAGGCATGACCCTCCTAGAAATACTCGGTTGTGGCTTAGGATTTTGAAGCCACCCACGTAAAACAAGGTTCTTCAGTGAAGGAAGCAGAAATAACGGAAAAAATGCTTCAGTCTTTTACCCATGTGGTTGTTATGGCTATATAAAAATAATAATTATATTTACTTTATATCCCCCGACATTTTTCTGCATATTATATGTAAACTATTGTGCCAATTTTTGATCTTACAATAGACCGATTTACTTGTACCAGTGCATAACGCACTGTCCCGCCAAACAAGAGGTGTGGGTTCAAGTCCCACTTATGTACTTAGGTTGACCCTCCTAGAAGAGCTAAGTTGTGGTGTAGGATTTGAGATCCGCCCGCCTAAAAAAACTGTTCAGTGAAGGAAGAAGAAGTAATGATAAAGGGTGCTTCAGACTGTGACCCGATAGGGTTGTTATTGTCTTTTAATAATATAGAGTCCTGACAGGTATTCTTGACTTGTTGTAAACATTGAGCTCAACGAAGCGTGGGGACAAGCAAACAGTGCCCTGCCAAAGAGTCGGGTGAACACATAGAAATACATAACAATTTCGCCGATATGATAAACAGAAGCGCCCAACATAGTTCCAATTGTTAAATTAAGAAGCTTGAAAGAAAATGGTATGAGGTGCATCTCTAGAATAGGAATTGGGAACTCAAATTTGTATACAATATTCAATTCGCTTTACAATTTTTAACTCCAATTCACATCAGTATCATATTTTCGAACGCGGAAACATATTTTCAACGAATTATTAATCATTTTAACATAATCTCCTCAATCGAATTACTTTTATGGGATATGGGTATTATGTTATGTCTGATAGGGATTTGAATTTCAATCCACTGTTCGCAAAAATGTAAGTACATCATGTAAAAAAGGTTTGCATAAAATGTTTCATGCTTGGACTTTTTGACCCATTTCTTATGGTTGTCAATCTATATCTGTGATACCAATAAAAAGTTCTAATCTAAAACCCTTCGGATATGACTGAGGAAGGGCCTCCGCACGAGACAGGAACATACTAAACACAGAACTAGCAGATGAGCAACCAGGTTTAGTGCAAGGACGCTTACGGCAGTCATGTTCTACGGTTTTGATTTTTTCGTAGCAACATTCTGCCTGTCTATCTGGCCGTCTGGGCGTCAGTCAATCCGACTTCAGAGTCTAAAAAAAACTACAGCGTTCAAACTTATCGCCCATTCATCCAAAGAATTTTGATACAATGTTTTTAATCACAATATTATCTTACGAATATTTGATAAATTCCAAATCTCCTTAAATAATAATTTGATTTTGAGGTGTATTTATTTATTTCAGAAGGATCGGGTAATGAACACAGAAATTAGAAGTTGCCGAAAAATAGACTATGTCTAATGCGACTAAGCTATTATAGATAGAGACAACGAATTTGGCACATATTTTCGGATAATGCGCACGTCCAGGGGCCTCGGTGGACCAGTGTATAGCGCACTGTCCCGCCAAACAGGAGGTGCAAGTTCGAGTCCCGCTCATGTCAATAGGCATAGCCCTCCTATAAAAACTAGGTTGTGGCGTAGGACATGAAATCCACCCACGCAAAAAAAAAATGATTCAGTGAAGGAAGCATAAAATTGACAATAGTGCTTCAGGCTTTGACTGAATGGCGTTGTTATGCCATATAATAATAATGCGCACGCGCCCTCCCTGTAAATCCAAAATAATTTGCATGTATATGTGTAACTGTATTGTACAACTGAGATCAGGGTATCTCGTAGTCTGGCTCATTTGACTCGACTTTTCTTGTTTTTTTTCCCCCAATTCTCTTTAACCCAATATACGATATATGTGTAACTACGAAGAGAGTGTAAAATCTTCGGTTAGTCGAGATAATCCAGCCTCACTTTAGTGATAAACGAGTATTTCTGTCTGTTGGCAAAAGGGAGCCAACTAAGAGAGAGCCAATAAATAAGAGAACCAGAAAAAGTGCACTGAAAGAGTAAGAGAGTAGAAAACGCACCTGCTTTTGGCTTGCCAACAGCGACGTCCAGTTCGCTGTTGCTGAGATTGTTCTGCAATTGCAGCAGGCCCGTGCCGCAAGTGCCTGAGCTGGTGATGTTTTTCATGCAGCCAGTTTACATGTATTCGTGCGTTATGTTAAGTTATGTTATGTTAGGCTGGTTTATGTTATGTTTGTACCGACCGATGTGTCTCTATGTAGAACCCGCGTACACTTGTGAGGGGGCGGAGGATGCTGAGCAGAAACACTTTTGCCCGCGTTGTTGCTGTTATTCTAGTGTTAACAGTTTTGACTGTTAACTGTTTTCACTAGGGACGGGGGTTTTGGTGTTATCTTCGTAGTTAACAGCCCACAGTTGGGAGGGAGCTTTGCACTGTGTATCACTTGTTTTGCTTTTGCGTTTGCTTTTGCGTTTGCTTTGCTTTGCTTTTGCTTTTACACTTCTAACTGATTGGAAAACTAGAAACGTTCAAAAGATATACATATAAATTCTCAGTCGGGCAGTTGGAGTTGAGATCTTTCTACTTGCGCGCGCTGCTGCTGCCGCCGCTGCCGCTGCTGTTGTCTCTCCACGTTTGCGTCTGTGTGAGTCGATGCAAGTGTATGTGTGTGTGTATCTGTGTGTGTATGTGTCTGTATCTGTGTGTGTGTTTGTGTGTTTGTATGTGCGTATGTGCACCTTTAAGCAGAAAAAAGGTGCAGCAGCCACACACACTGGGAGAGAAAGCAGAATTGTAAATTGAGCCAAAATGACGTACCCGAAATTAATTTCAATCATTTTCTAAATTGAGTTAAATTTTAATCACTGTCCTACAGTTTTGCGAGCATTGCTCGACTTCTTCTTCTTTATAGGGTATAATTTATTATTTCTTCTTTTTTATGGATCAATGAACACGCTCCGAGTGCTTTTCTCGGCTTTCAATGTATTTGTGTGCGAAATAAAGCCACACGATCACAACCAAGCGAACTACTCGACTGCTCATGCGCATTGGAGCCCCATGAGACATTAGATTTGTGCATGCTCTGAGAAAACGAATACATATAGAGATACAGATACATATGCATATTGAGCGATGTAGTTGTCGTTGTAGTTGTATGAAAGTTTGGATATATTTTTGTATTGGATGTATCTTGAATGCAGTGGGTTACATTTGAATGAAATTTCAACTGTTTGCTGTGATTTTGATTTCGGTTAACTAATGATCGTTTCATCGTTGTTTTTAACGCTTTATCGAGCCACTCCCATCGGCACTGGATATGGCCAAACGACCAACCGAGGGATACCCCGCGCGGACTCACACAAACTCACACAAAGACATATACGTAGACATGGGAAACAAATCGTATTACGGATTATCGCTTAAGTGCACTATAAAGTAATGCAGAAACACAGGAAATACAGCACAAAAACAAAAACAAAAAAAACCAAAAAAAAAAAAAAAAAAAACAAAAAAATACAAGAACAGAATTTACAGAATTTACTACACAATTTCGAAAATAAAGAATATAGAATACAAACAAACATATAGGTAGGTGCGCAACACGACTACTACATGGGTCGGTCCGGTCGGTGGGATAGACACGGCAACGATGACGACAGCGAAAAAATCACCAGAAACACTGCGGAATACGCAACGCGCAGAAGCGAGAGAAACTCATCGACTGAATCTGAATCAATACAAAGAACGACAGCATGTCGCTGAGCTGACTGAACCGACGACTGGCAAATAGCTCCGTGTCCGTGTCCGCCGTGCCCGTGCCCGTGCCCCTCCGCCGTCCCCCCTGTCCGTGTCCGTGTCCGTGTCTGGGCTCTATTGTTGCTTGCTGCCTGTTTGACTGGCTGGCTGGCTGGCTGTTTGGCTGGCTGTTTGGCTGGCTCTGCGTATTTGCTAACTAACACCAACACACGGCCAACCGATGACAACCACAACCACAACACAGCCACAACCACAACTACAGCCACAACTACAACCACAGTATATGATCAAGCCCCAATGCAATACAGCCAACACACTAACACTACAAAAAGTGCGCGCGTGTGTGTGTGTGTGTGTGTGTGTGTATGTATGTATGTATGTGTGTGTGTTGGCTCTCTCTTTATTCTTCTCTTGATTTACGAAATGAAACTTTGTATGACTAATACCGGGCACAGTGGGCCCTTTCCGTTACAAACTATACGAAATACAAGCCATAAAAATACGATAAATTTCTAAATAATTAATAATAATGCAGAAAAATTAATTGATAAAAAACGAAAATTTGGTTATTGTGTGCACTTTTTGCCCACTGTGCAGAGGCGAGAACTGTTGCCTTCAGCCGCTTATTAACAATGCTTTCGGCTCGCTTTTGCTCAGTTCTTGGCGTGGCCAGATATATGTACATATATCTGTGTATACATATATTATGGCCAGAGCATAGAAGAGCCACCACTAACATATACATATGTAGGTACTACGTAGGTATAGAGTGGTTCTTCTATGTTTCGGCCACGCCAACAACAGTTTCAGGCAGCGTCAACAGTGTCACTGTGTTCCTTAATGTGGGGGGTTTCTGAAGGAGGGATAACATTTTGCAGGTAGCCTACGTGTAATGTACACACGTAAGGGGGGACTCAGAAGTTACTGCTATCTTAGGAATATAGAAATATACTTATACTATAATACTATAGGATAAGGACACTTAAGGATCTAACTTTCAGTTTATTACATTATATTTATAAGATTCAGCATATAGTTTAAATACCTGTAGAGTCGCCTGAGCAAATAGACAAATTTGATGATGACGAAACGAATTAAGATGAAGTGGCAATCATTTCTTGGAACACGATAGAATCAGACAAAACGGTAATATATTTTCAATAACTTTTTCATATCAACGAGTATATTGTATATATACTAGATGCCAAGCAAGCAATCGAGTTTAACAACTATTAGATACATTTTATACATACAATATACATATAATTATATATATATCTATAATTATATCAACAAATGGTTTAATATATAATATATATTTGTGAGAAAAGTACGTTTGTTGTTCTGGTCAGTTTACTTGTTACTCCACCCGGCTTAGTGTCAACCTTATTTATTCAAATTTCTTCAACTTAATTAAGGGATTTCGATGGTATATTCGAACTATATCGAAATGTTAATATTAAATATATAGTCTAAAGTAGATAAGTGTAGTGAATATGCACGATGTACTGACTCATTAACTTGAAATATCTAATATGGGTTAGGTACAAATCGTAACTAAAACAATCAGTACAAGTTTTTTATGGGCTTCTATGGAAGGTATACTTCTTCCAGAAGCTTTCGACTATGATTTATTTTACTGCTCTTATTGTAAGTTGACCCAGCCGTTTGTCAGCTGTAGAGAAACTGCAAACACGAATGGACATATATACATATATAATATATATATATATATATATATATATTGGTTAAGTTAAGAAGTGTTGTTATTACCCACTTGGCCCGTACGTTGAATACACATCCAGTTGACAAACCGATGGAGCAGAAATTGAGCGAACAGACGCGCGATCTTGTCGCGTATTGCCAGAAGGGAACGAGTTCTTTCTCTTTAAGTTTTCCCCATTTTCTTAACAGCCCCAGCGCTCCCTCTCTCAGCACTGTACATAGTCAGTCTATTAAATTTAGTATATATTCATATATATATATATATATATATATGTGAGTGTGAGACAAAACAAAAGAGAAATAGAGAGAGAGAAAAAGGCAAGAGCGAGCGCGGCATGTTAGACGTAATAACAGTGACGGCTCTTGGAGCTCGAATATGCTGAAATCAGCCAAATGAGATCCGTTCAAAACTGTGCACTCCGCTCGTTTCAGTTTAAAGAAATTTTTATTATATTTTCACCATGATAATGCCAATGCACAAGGATTGCTATTTATATTTCTGACCTAGGTCACTCATGGGCTTATGAGGGTCCAATTATTATTATATGGCCATTACAATCGGGTCAAAGCTTGAAGCACTTTTTGCTTTTATTTCTACTTCCTTCAATGCAGAGCTTTTTTACGTGAGTTGATTTCAAATCCTACGCCACAACCTAGTTTTTCTAGGAGGTTCATGCCCATCGACATGAGCGGGACTCGAGCTCGCACCTCTTGTTTGGCGGGACAGTGCGCTATCCACTGGTCCACCGAGGCCATTCGCATTTTCAATAAAAATTTTGGTATTTTTATATCTTGCTCCTATTTGGAAAAATGGGATTAGTATCAATATATATAGAGTCGATATAACAGCCTACTCTGCCTGCATGACTTTCATACTATAAAAGCGACGATGTCGGTGACTACAATAGCTAGAAACTCCACACTTGGCATGAAGCTCCTTGTATAGCATATATGCAGATCAAGTTTGTTTTAGCTCCGGATTTCCCGTCCTACTCTCCCGATAATCGATAAAGTTTTTCGATAAAATGTCCATAACTTATTCATAGATTTCTAGAACTATCTGCATAAACTTTGGTGCATAGGGCTATGAATCTAAACTGCATTTTCCTGGACACTGACTAAATGTGTATAAGAGACAATAGATGCCAATAGATACTATACTATACTTCATACAATGTAAGTATAATGATTTGCGTTTCTAATATCTTCCGACCATAAAGTGACCATAAATTCTAAAAATCTAATATATTTATCTGTCATAAAACTATCGAGAAAATTTCAGAACGGTCGGATCATAAACATCGAAGGTTTATGACGTAGAATCTAGCAAAAACATATAAATTTACTTTATTTTTTATATATTTTTTCCGTTTACAAATATAACATATTCTTCAAAAATATAATAAGGACCTTATTATCTCGTTTCAAATGCTGTAGTAAGAAGTGGTCGAATTGCCTTTACTTCGGTTTTGTGAACCCAATGAGCGGGAGTCACGATTCGGTTCGGCCGATTGGAAGTGTGTTTCGGAGGCGAGGGATACTTTCTTTCTAAAGGGCACTGGCGTTGTGTTGCTCAGAGCATGAAACCCACGTGGACGATATAACAATTTTACACATTTTTCTTCAGCATAGTCACTTAATTTACCGCGATCTACATAATCCTGTAGTACTTCCATATTTAAGCTCTCATGTCGTCGTACAGGTGGTTCTTCGACCATTTTGTTTAGGTTGGATTCCCGTCTTTCTATAATTTCCCGTTTCTTAATTTTTTTTTCTTTTTTTTCTTTAATCTCCACATCCTCTATGGACAAATCTTCCTCTTCAGCCGACTTGGATTCTATTGAAGAAGATGATTCCCGTCTCCGAAAGTCACCCATGTGAGCCCGCTGCAGGAACTCAGTCGGCTGACGAGCAAATGACATCATTTCGCTAAAGATTAGATCTTGGACTGTGTAATAGTCATTCAACACATGTTTTATGAAGGTTACCATTAGCCCAGAATATGCATCCGGCCAGTTTGATAAGGACAGGATACACCACAGCTGATATGAGTGCACGCCGAGTTCAGCACCTTTCATTGCCTTTTGCACATATTCTATGCTGCTGAGAAGCATATAGTCGCGACGATAGGTCTGCATTACGTTTGGTAAGTCCCATTGGGAAGGAGTAAATGGTTCATCTCGACACAGCTGGGCGCTGCCCCAAAGATAAGGAAGAATGTTACGATCATCGATAACGTGATTGTCGCGAATGTGAGTTGATGTCAAGCGATAAAATCCAAAGAGACGCCGCACTAAGTCCAAGTAACGCTGAAAGAGTAGCAATGCCGCAGCCACGGTATCCTCGCCCTCTAAAATACCCGCCTTAAAGAGTCCACATAGGTAAAATATAAACATAAGCTCATTCCCTGGACCGTAATCGTAATTCTTTGCGCTGCCAAAAGACCGACTGAGATATTGGGCCAGTTCATTAACGTGTTTGCACTTTGGCTTTATTTGCTCTTCAAGTATGGAAAAGACCTTCTCTTGCACTAATTTTATCCAGCGCTTATATGCGTGGTGGCACTTTTGGAGCAATGCATTTGTTGATTCCAATAACTCCGTCTTGTCGTCTCCTACACAACGTTGCTGGCCGAGTCCGGCGCCCAACGGGTGGCACTCGTATAAGATTCTATCGAGCCAATTGAATATTTTGCACAATTTAACCATCTGATTTGAAATGACATATCCGCTACTTTGGCGATATCCTTGTATGGCCATGCTGGTGTTATTAATGTAGGCTACCAGGTCATAGTAAGCCCGGGATCTCTTCCAGTGTCCTACATCCTCAGGGACCCGGATCCTTTTCGTGTAAACCCTTTGCGCAAATGCACTTGCCTTGAGAGTATCGCCAGTGGACTCACCCACATCGTATATTTGTTTGGCGTTCATTTCCAATTGTGACGATGTGATTTGAATTTTAGTGTGAAGGTAGATTTGATATCTGTAAAAAGGTTACTATTCTATTCATACGTATATTCCATTGCATTCCATTCCAAAATGAAGCTATAGACCCAAAAAAGATTTTGAAATTTTGGTGAATCGTTGATTTGGAATAAAAGCTCGACAGACCCGTATGGCACGACGGGATCCTAAGGCACTAAAACTCTGTAAAGGGCTTAACGTACAAAATAAAGCCAATATTTAAACTACAGTAAAAGCATTGCTTTTTGAAATACTTTGTAAACAATCTCCACAAGCGTCTGAAAATACGTTCATTCCATCCGAAAATTTAAACGAATTCTCGTAATTTATGGCAATTTGACAAAAAAAGAAGAGTAGAAAAAAGTGTAATTGGCATTGAAATTGAAAAATATGTATATTATTTAAGGTCCAAGAAATATTACATATAATGTTTTAAATATTCATGAAGCAAGCACATTTTCTCAACTTCTGATAAAATTCGAACCAGATTATAAGCCAGCATCTTGTCATTATGTTAAGAACACCATCCAGAATTTAAATTAATATATGACGCAAACACTTACTAATGACGTAAAGATTATAAATCCGGTGATTAAGTTAACAATAGGTAACTGAACCGAAAGTAAAAATGTAACAAAAATATGTCATGGATAGGGCGTAGGACTCGGCGAAATATAGAACAGCGCTTCAGTAACTGGCAGCAGATTGGCGATTTAGGTTCAGTTTTTATTTACAACTTTTGGGTTTGCTTAATACGGATCTATTTCTCAAATTTTGTGTCTCCAGCACATACGGTTTAACTGGAAGGCGACATAGTTTATTAAAACTTTTAAAACTTTTTAAAATTTTCAAAAGAATTATCTTTTAATTTCAAAAAAATCATTACGCTAAGGATTTCACACATTAAGATGAAACAAGTGAGGAAGTATTATCTTTGGTTAACCGAAGATTCCACAATCATTTTAAATTTGGGGCGCAATATATAACTTTATAGAGGTCTCGCTAGTGCAGTGCATAACGCACTTTCTCACCAAACAAGAGGTCATCGGTTCTCACATGCTTTATTTGCTTTCAAACTTTTGTCCCATTTGATGGTGGTCTGAACGTCGCGCCCCGTAACGTCTCGAACGCAAAAATTGTTAGTAAATATTAAGAAAGTTTTAGTCGAATGAGATCGACTACGATATACCCTAATTCCAGTTGTGCAATACAGTTACAATCGTCATAGATGAAATTTTACACACTTTTGCAAATAACTTTTCAGATTTATGAGGGAGGGGGTAGTCTTAAAATTTTGGGAAAATGAGTTTTTCGCATTATACAAAGCTGTGGCAAATTTTGGGTTTCTACCTCTAAACTTTTAGCCGTCAGGTGGTAAAGTATTTTTCACCTTTTGCCATTTTGGTCCGTTTTCGGCAATTTCTAGGTCTTGTAACTTCGATGTTTATGATCCGATCGTTATGATTTTCAGAATTGGTTAATGACACAGTCACAAATATATAATTATAAATCAGTATGTTTATAACTTTAGCTATTATAGGCACTTACTAAATTTTTGGGGGATGATCTTAGGATGATAAAAACTGTGGATGCAATTTTCTGTACTGTCTATAGCCACCTATTCATAAGTCTAGCATAAAATTTGTGGCTGTCATACACATTTCGTCACTCCACAGAAAAATCAACCGGTGTATTACAATTTTTAGGGAATTCTGCAGTTTACATTCACGACCCTATATATCAATTTTGGAGCGCATGGCTCTATAAATGCAGTTATGGGCATTTAATCGAAAAAAGAAATTTTTCGAATATCGGGAGAAGGGTGCGTGGTATCATTGAAATCTCAGAACTTGATATATGTATTGTATACACGGACCTTTATGCTCTTATATTTTTTCGAAAATCAGTGCGTTCACACGATCGGACGAACAGGGCTAAATCGACTCCACTATTGATCCTTATCAAGAATATATACACTTTATGGGGTCTGCCACGCCGCCTTTCGCTTGATACATTCATTAAACATTCACAAAAATATTATACCATTCAGCCCATTTTAATACCGTAAATCCAATTGAAAATTGGTATTAATGTATTTCAAGCTTATTCTGAAAGTTTCAAGTTGATCGGATTTTCAACACAGAAGTTATTCGTCTGCATTTGCATTGCACTGTTGGGATTAGGGTATCTCGTAGTCGAGCTCACTCGGCTAGAGCTTTCTTACTTGTTGAATTTGGATCAGGGTATAAAAAGACGAATTGTTTTCAAAATATCGGACAGCATCGATGCAACGCAGGTATTGTACGATGTTTAGTACAACATCGATTTCTCATTTTAAAAACATCGATGGAGATCGACATTGAAATTTCGACCCAAATTTACATCACTATGCGAAAGCTCTGTTCAAAGTGGGTGATGTGCGAAATATATTTATTTATGTACATAAATTTATATATATTGAAACTGTCTGTTAAAAAAGTACGCCCGGAGACGCAGACATTTGGCCATTAAACACATCGATGTTTCTATTGCTTCCATTGTTTTTCCGGCTCTAATATGTATGCAAATACATAAAACCCATACCTAGCGAGTAAACACTTTGCCCCAACGATAATTCGAATCTCCGACCTAACATTACTTGACATAACCGTCTCGTTCGACCAGCACGAGAGAAGAAATGGTGACATTATGTTTGCGAAAAGCTAACTTCCGTGGATATTCACCGATCCTGACGGAGAGAGGACATGGTAAAATCTACTCGTTTTTGATGCTCTTCAGCTGTATATTCAATCTCTGGAGTTTTCATATACCTATTTCTAAATATATATTTCTACCTGTTACATATTATACTTCAAATCGTACTTCCTTTATATGCCCTTACTTTCCTATTTGAAATTGGGTATTATACCCATCGAAGTCCCATCATTTGGTGCCTTTACGAGCATGTTGCACTATACAATTACCCACAGTTTGGCGAATACAATTCAAATACTTCTATGCTCTTCAATTCAAATAAATATATTATTCACAATCTATGAGTACAGACAGTTTTTCATAGTTTATATTCGGATTGTATGTACATGTGTGCCTCATAAATATATGCCGACATACAGAGTAACACATTTTATTTTTAGATAATTCTTCTTCCTTTCCACATTTGGCGCGGATCCAAAATTTTTTTTGCAAAACTAACTGTAATAATACAAACACAATGCGTTAATCTGAAAATAAAACCAGGCATATTCATCCTTCAACAAATGATAGTAACTTATATGATATATATTATTTATTTATTATCGTTAGAAAGAAGAGAACAGAAAGAAAAAATAAAAACTAAGATTTTCGTATTTATTAGACGAATTTAATCCACGTTCTCCAAGAATGTCTCATATACTCTTTTCAATGAAGCGATATAACTTCCACCAAAGGTATATATTATAATTGTTTGAAACAATCAAAATATCTACATTTTTCCAAATCATATATCATATGCGTGAAGTCTTTTTTAAGTCTTATCAAAGAAAATAGTACTCATTTGGTCTGCAATCTGTAATGCATTTATGGAACCAAATGGGGCGTGGTATCCAAAAATGAAAATTAACTTGATCTCTGAATGGTATATACAGATCTGCATGCTAACGCTATAGCTTCTGTAGTCTCTGAGAACGAAAAATTAGCCAGGGGGCAGAATATATATACTTTATCTAGTCTGCCTGTTACATACATATCAACCCTCAATTGGGATCATAGTACACAATTTGTACCTATTTTACGTCGACTTTGGATAGGATAATAACATGACAACAGCGATCGTGGGCTTCTACAATTGAAAACCAATTTGGGTGAGTAGAAAATCTGAAAATATTGACTTCTTCCCCAATCTACTGAGGAATCTAAACAATTTTTTTTATATTTCCTTATTTTGATCAAAAACCAAAAAAGGGAAGCACCCACGCAAAAAAAGTTATTCAGTGACAGAAGCAGAAGCAAATAGTGCTTCAGGCTATTTCTGCTTCTTTCACTGAAGAACATTTTTATGTGGGTGGATTTCAAATCCTACGCCACAACCTAGTTTTTCTA